>CAMRHE010001046.1:247500-251913 GCA_947044405.1 Leptodactylus fallax | reverse complement strand
TCAGCACTTCGTTCAGTTACATGTGCTCAACAAGGCCTATATTGGCTGTCTGGGTAATCCCTTGGGGTATATTTATGGAGCAGATTTGTTTTGCTGACTGTCTCAAGTCATCTCAATGAGATTTTGTAGAAACTGCCCAAAACAGATGTATTCCATGGGTTTTCCAGCTTTAGAACTTTCTGCGATGAATCTGCTACATGTGAACATACATGTAACATCAGGGTCACGCTGCTCTCCGTCTGAAGATACGTCATATCACCTTTTTCCCCCTCTAGTTGAAAAAAATCATCTACAGGAAAAAAATAATCTGCTACTGACTCCCATTGAAATAAACTGGAGGTGTTCTTTGAGGCAGAAGTTGAACGTACGCTTATAGAGGTCAGTTGTGACTACCTATAGGGTTGGCAGTGGTCACAGTTGCAAATGGCCCCTCTGCTATGGGGCCATTCACAATTAGAGAGCGTCAGCAAAAGGCCCTCACCACATGGTGATTCTCCACTACCTGATCAGGCAGAGCGCCTTCCTGAAGGTCTGCCCGATCATAGCTGCCATACAGTTACAGCAGAACAATCCTCTCTGTCAGTGCAGGAAGTCACAGCCAGGACAGTGCTGGAGTCTGGACAGGCAGGCAACAGTGTATTGCTGCCCTCATCCAGGGATCTTAAAGGGTCAGTCTCATCTTAAAAAGTTGTCCCATATAAGAAAGGTGATGACTTGCATATTGGTAGGAGTCCGTCCGCTGAGACCCCGACCGATTGGGAGAATGGGGGAGTCCTGGCCACCTTTGTGAATGGAGTGCTGCTTGGACACACATGCACCGCTCCATTCATTTCAAAGGGAGCACCAGAGAGATAGTTGGGGTCTAGAGACTGCTGAGCTGCCCATGACATTGAGATAAAAGGTCAACCTATTCCAGAACCGGGGACTAAACTCTCACCGGACCCCCATCAATCTGCAAATCATCCCCTGGGAATGGGGGATAACTTTAAGAAGGGAATGTCCTTACAAAATTTACCACTCTCAACTTTCACTTTCCTTGACCAGCAGAATTCTTATATTAACCCCTTCACTCCTCTAGGCCACAAGTGATCATTAAGGTTAAAGCCCACGTAGCAGACTGCGGGAAAAACCACAGGCGGAAACACCGCCCGCGGTTTTCCGCAGCATTTTCAATTAGTCCTATAGGGGAAACCGGCAGCATTTCCGTAGGTATAATCCAACGGTTTTGGAAATTGCTGCATTTCTGCTGTCCGTATTTTTCTGCATTACGTAGATGGGATCTCATCACTCTTTGCAGTGGGGCCCCGGCTAAAGATGTTAACTAGGATAACAAAAACATTACTTTCTTCTGTAAATAGCGCCACACCTGTACATAGGTGGTGTCTAGTATTGCAGTAAATAGGGCTTAACTGCAATAACAGCCAATGGACAGGTATGGCGCTGTTTTTTTTTAAGAAATAATCCATAGGTTTATAAATACCCTGACAACCCTTTTAACTCCTTCACTGTCAAATGCCAGCATGGGTACAGAAATAAGGCCCGAGTTCACACATCTGCGCTCAGGTTTCCCGTTCAGGGAGTCCGCTTGGTGACCCCCCCCCAAAAAACGGAGAGCCTATACGCATTAAAAAGTGGTTTATCTGGAAACCGCAGGACCCCATAAACTATAAGCAGCACTTTTCTCTCCGCATGTTTCGAGTGGAAACCACGGACCCCATTATAGGCTCGGGGTTTGTGGCTTTCCCAGGTAAACCGCTTTTTAATACTATAGGTTTCGTTCGGGGGGTGGGGAATGTTCACCGGGCCCAGGCTTAAACGCAAGTGTGAACCGTGCCCAGCCTCCCTCTTGCTGTTGTAGACCACCAGGTATACTGACATTAACCCCCTTCACTGGTTTAGGGCACCAGGTCCTTAAAGGGTTGTCCAGGAATTGAAGAAACCAAGGTGTAAAATAAAATAAAAAAAAAACCACATACTCCCCTCTCGCCGGTGCTCCGTTGTCCGCTGTTGGTATCCGCTCAGTCTGCGCTGGTGCCTGGATGTAACAAGTCCTTAGAAGCAATTGAAGGCAAGGAACAGGTGACGTATGCTGAGTGACAACGACCGCTGCAGCCTCTGATTGGTCACCAGACACCAATGGTGGACCAACGGAGGACCAGGGCAGAGGAGTATGCTCTATTTTTGTTCATTTGACACACTCACATGATTGTTCCTGCTTCCCCAGACAATCCCTTTAACTGCTCCAGTACTAGCTGCAAAGGCTCAGAGGTCCATTGTCAGCGACACTGCAAGTTATACCTGGACCAACCAAGGAGAACAGAAGCTGAGCTGGGAATTTAAGGGGGGTGGGCAGGCCTTAAACTCTGCCCCCTGACCCTCACCACAAAAAAAAAACAAACAAACGGAGACGACGACAATTGTGTAAATGTATTTATTTTTTCTAACCTGATCTGTGCAAAATGCCTCCTGCACCCGAACCGGACGGATGGCCGGCGGCGAGAGAGGGCGAGAGGCACGATGAGCGGCCGGACTGCCGCCTGTTTATTGCATGTTGGAGAAACATGAAGCAGCATAAATAACTCATCTCAGACAAAGTACATAATAACGTAAATCTCTGCGGTGATCTGGGCGGACACCAGGCAAGTGGGCGATCAAAAAGAAGATACCCTCTGTCTTCATATACCCTCTGTGCCGGGGGGGAAGAGACATTCTTTAAGCACTACAGTCTGTAGTTAGGAGAATATGAAGAGTTAAATAAATAAAATAATGCATATGAATAATAAAAAAACACGCTCTGTGCATTTATGTCGCAATATAGAAAGACTCTCTCACCGTCGCTAATCACAATTAATACTGACGAGGAAACCCCGCGACTCCGTGCTGCTGCGGCCGAGCACAGAAGGTTAAAAATATAGAATTTTTTTTTTTTTTCCTGTAACAGCAAGAATAAAGGGTGTGGTGGCGATAAAGCAAACCTCCGTATAATGTAGCAGACGGAGAAACGACAACAACGACTCTCCCGTCATCCTGCGACCTCTGAATGGCTTAGGAAAGCGGCTCCATGAGCGTAAATCGGACAGCTTGACAATAAGCTGTGCGGTATTCAATGTCACCTCTCTCATATGAAAGGATGTAACCAGTCATATAGCATTTACATAAATAGAGATACTCTGTAATATATGACACGGCGCGCTGCGGCCGATGGCGGAGTTCAGGGGCGCCGCTCCGTGCACAGTAGTGATAGATCTCTTGGGTTTGGCTATGTTGCTAGGGGTAAAGGTCAGATGTTGATCCCTTTGATGAGGGAGCTTTCCAGGGTTATGTTGAATTCTTGCAGGCGTCTGCAGGACGCGGATCAGCGAGTTGACCAGGGTGTGGTCCTTTATTAGCGCCATGTCCTCATACATCTGTGCTATGATGGGGCAATCAGCCAGGAGGGCGATCCAATGGTGCAAGTGATGATCCCTGCAGAAGAGGGGATTAGAAAACGGGTCATTATGTATATGGTAAAATGGTGCAAGAACTGGAGTTCAACCAAGCTGTTGTAGATACGAGACCTGATTCACAATGCACCCTAAGGCTGAGGCCCTGCGTTGTGGAAACGCAGCTTTTTTTTGTTGCGGTTTTTTGAGCCAAAGCCAAGAATGGCTACAAGAAGAATAGGATATTTATATAAAATACTTCTCCCTTCTGCTCAATCCACTCCTGCAACAAAAGCTGCATTTCCGCAACGTCATCAGTAGCTGATCTTTGGGGTATGACTCCTGGCCCCCGCGCAGATCAGCTTAGGCTTCCCGGGGGGCAGAATCTAAAGCAGTATTCAAGTAATAGATGCACCCACCCACTGCTGTAGCTTCGGTAGCCAGGTCACCTGATTTGGCGAGGTTCAGATTTCGGATCCCCATAATCAGATACTGATGTCCTACCCTGGGTTTTCAGAGAGGACTTCGAGGAGGATTTCCTCAAATTCCACTTTCTGTTTGCAGTGGTGACTACTGATGCCAGTCATGTGACATTTGAGAACGTGTCACCGCTGAGAGCCCACTGATTGGCTGCAGCAGTCACATGCTGATGAATGAGCCATTATCAATTTCAGCCCAACAAGGATCAAAAATGGCAGATACCAGACTGACAACACTGGAATGGGAGATAAGTTATATCATTTTAAATCAGTTGGAAAAATCCCTTAAGGACATGAATCTCGGGAGTCATCAGAACATTTCTGGCTGGACTTTCCCCTGAAGAGGAATTTGCAGCAATGTACACTCACCGGGCTCTAGACACACAAACATCTGGAACTTGCCATCTTTGCCAATGTTTCTGGGCGTGCTGTTTATGGCGGTGATGAAACGCTGAAGATGCGGACTCTTTTCTGCCAGTCCTCGCCCAGCGCTGTGTCACTCAGGTCAAGTG
>CAMRHE010001046.1:0-242500 GCA_947044405.1 Leptodactylus fallax | reverse complement strand
TTGTCAATATATGTAGTACTGAAGGGGTTAAAATCAGTAACAGCGGTGTAGCCACCTGTATTTCTGCAGGGGTTAATATCAGTAGTGACAGCGGTGTGGATACCTGTAGTATTGCGGGGGTTAATAGTAGTGACAGCGGTGTAGCTACCTGTAGTACTGCAGGGGTTAATATCAGTAGTGACAGTGGTGTGGAAAACCTGTAGTACTGCAGGGGTTAATAGTAGTGAGAGCGGTGTGGACACCTGTAGTACTGCGGGGGTTAATAGTAGTGACAGCGGTGTAGATACCTGTAGTACTGCGGGGTTTAATAGTAGTGACAGCGGTGTAGATACCTGTAGTACTGCGGGGGTTAATAGTAGTGACAGCGGTGTAGATACCTGTAGTACTGCGGGGGTTAATAGTAGTGACAGCGGTGTAGATACCTGTAGTACTGCGGGGGTTAATAGTGACAGCGGTGTGGACACCTGTAGTACTGCGGGGGTTAATAGTAGTGACAGCGGTGTGGATACCTGTAGTACTGCGGGGGTTAATAGTAGTGACAGCGGTGTAGATACCTGTAGTACTGCGGGGGTTAATAGTAGTGACAGCGGTGTGGATACCTGTAGTACTGCGGGGGTTAATAGTAGTGACAGCGGTGTAGATACCTGTAGTACTGCGGGGGTTAATAGTAGTGACAGCGGTGTGGATACCTGTAGTACTGCGGGGGTTAATAGTAGTGACAGCGGTGTAGATACCTGTAGTACTGCAGGGGTTAATATCAGTAGTGACAGTGGTGTGGAAAACCTGTAGTACTGCAGGGGTTAATAGTAGTGACAGCGGTGTAGATACCTGTAGTACTGCGGGGGTTAATAGTAGTGACAGCGGTGTAGATACCTGTAGTACTGCGGGGGTTAATAGTGACAGCGGTGTGGATACCTATAGTACTGAGGGGGTTAATAGTAGTGACAGCGGTGTGGATACCTGTAGTACTGCGGGGGTTAATAGTAGTGACAGCGGTGTGGATACCTATAGTACTGCAGGGGTTAATAGTAGTGACAGCGGTGTGGATACCTGTAGTACTGCGGGGGTTAATAGTAGTGACAGCGGTGTGGATACCTATAGTACTGCGGGGGTTAATAGTAGTGACAGCAGTGTGGATACCTGTAGTACTGCAGGGGTTAATAGTAGTGACAGCAGTGTGGATACCTGTAGTACTGCAGGGGTTAATAGTAGTGGATTTGCTCCTGTAACCCTTTCATTGCCGCAGGCTTTCTACTTAGTTGAATGTTCTGGCTGGCTGCACACACCACTAGGGGGAGTCTTCTGCTTACTGTCTGTACTGAATAGTATGCAGTATTGCTTTATGATCCTCCCTGCCTATGGTTTCCACTTGTGGCTGGTGAATATTTCAGACTCCTTGCTGGTTTTGTTGGTAATAGCACAGATCCTGGTATCTCTGGTTCAGCCATAATGATAGGCACGCAGGCTCCTCCCCAGCTATGGCTCCGCCCATTTCCTTTTCTTCTGGTCTTGTGTGACCTCATGATGCTTAGTCAGTGACTATATTGCGTGTAATAATACACTGTGTATATTACAACTCCCAGGCATTGTCTTTACTTCTTAGATGTCGCCCTTAGTAAGCCACGCCCATTGTCATGTTTGGTCTGATTATAAATAGTTCCCCCATAAACAAGACCTACAGTCATGGCCAAAAGTTTTGAGAATGACACAAATATTATATTTTCACATGATCTGCTGCCCTCTGGTTTTTATGTGTGTTTGTCAGATGTTTTTATCACATACAGAAATAGAATTGCATTCATATTATGAGTAACAGAAGCTTATATTGACAGTTAGAATGAGTTAATGCAGCAAGTCAATATTTGCAGTGTTGACCCTTCTTCTTCAGGACCTCTGCAATTCTCCCTGGCATGCTCTCAATCAACTTCTGGACCAAATCCTGACTGATAGCAGTCCATTCTTGCAGAATCAATGCTTTCATTTTGTCTGAATTTGTTGGTTTTTGTTTGTCCACCCGTCTCTTGATGATTGACCACAAGTTCTCAATGGGATTAAGATCTGGGGAGTTTCCAGGCCATGGACCCAAAATCTCTATGTTTTGTTCCCTGAGCCATTTAGTTATCACCTTTGCTTTATGGCAAGGTGCTCCATCATGCTGGAAAAGGCATTGTTGAGCGCCAAACTGCTCTTGGACGGTTGGGAGAAGTTGCTCTTGGATGACATTCTGATACCATTCTTTATTCATGGCAAGACTGTGAGAGAGCCGATTCCCTTGGCTGAGAAGCAACCCCACACATGAATGGTTTCAGGATGCTTTACAGTTGGCATGAGACAAGACTGGTGGTAGCGCTCACCTCTTCTTCTCCGAATAAGCTGTTTTCCAGATGTTCCAAACAATGGAAAAGGGGATTCATCAGAGAAAATGACTTTCCCCCAGTCCTCAGCAGTCCACTCCCTGTACCTTTTGCAGAATATCAGTCTGTCCCTGATGTTTTTTCTGGAGAGAAGTGGCTTCTTCTTTGCTGCCCTCCTTGAGACCAGGCCTTGCTCCAAGAGTCTCCGCCTCACAGTGCGTGCAGATGCACTCACACCTGCCTGCTGCCATTCCTCAGCAAGCTCTGCACTGCTGGTAGCCCCATCCCGCAGCTGAAACACTTTTAAGAGACGGTCCTGCCGCTTGCTGGTCTTTCTTGGGCGCCCTGGAGCCTTTTTGGCACCAATGGAACCTCTCTCCTTGAAGTTCTTGATGATGCGATAGATTGTTGACTGAGGTGCAATCTTTCTAGCTGCAATACTCTTCCCAGTTAGGCCATTTTTGTGCAGTGCAATGATGACTGCACGTGTTTCTTTAGAGATAACCATGGTTAACAGAAGAGAAACAATGATGGCAAGCACCAGCCTCCTTTTAAAGTGTCCAGTGGTGTCATTCTTACTTAATCATGACAGATTGATCTCCAGCCCTGTCCTCATCAACACCCACACCTGTGTTAATGGAGCAATCACTGAAACGATGTTAGGTGGTCCTTTTACGGCAGGGCTGCAATGATGTTGAAATGTGTTTTGGGGGATAAAGTTCATTTTCTAGGCAAATATTGACTTTGCAAGTAATTGCTGTTAAGCTGATCACTCTTTATAACATTCTGGAGTATATGCAAATTGCCATTAGAAAAACTGAAGCAGTAGACTTTGTAAAGATTAATATTTGTATCATTCTCAAAACTTTTGGCCATGACTGTAGTGGTGGTGACCCCACAACACCTCGTGAGGAGTCGCTGCAGCTCTGGCGCCACCTTGTGGTGACTATCTGCAGTGCCATGGACTCCTGAGCCCGCTTTTGGCGTGAGATATAGAGCAGTGATTGTCCTCTGAGGGTCATGTGATACCGGGGTCGTCTCAGCCGCTCGGGACGTCGCTCCACAAATGGGTTTTGTTTGTATTGTAACTTTTAGAAATGGAGCTTGGCAGTTGCCATGGTAACAGGAAGATGGTGATGACATCATCAGGATTCCTTTTCCAAGCCATTCAGTATTGTCCTTCCTACAAACAGGTTAGATGACATGTTGTCACCATCAGGTCGCCATAAACTCCACCACCACAACACGAGTCACTAATAACCCCCCTGCCGATCGGAAAATCCAAACCACTAAATTACGGAAAGCTGGAAAATCAGCAACAACTCTCTCCTTAGTGTGACTGATCTTACAGTGGAGAACCCCTTTATTGTGTATGCTCTTACAGCAGAGAACCCCTATAACATGACTGCTCTTACAGTAAAGACTCCCTTCAGTCTGATTGCTCTTACAGTAGAGAACCCCTATAACATGACTGCTCTTACAGTAAAGAATCCTTCAGTCTCATTGCTCTTACAGTAGAGAACCCCTATAACATGACTGCTCTTACAGTAAAGAATCCTTCAGTCTCATTGCTCTTACAGTAGAGAACCCCTATAACATGACTGCTCTTACAGTAAAGAATCCTTCAGTCTCATTGCTCTTACAGTAGAGAACCCCTATAACATGACTGCTCTTACAGTAAAGACCCCCTTCAGTCTCATTGCTCTTACAGTAGAGAACCCCTATAACATGACTGCTCTTACAGTAAATAATCCTTCAGTCTCATTGCTCTTACAGTAGAGAACCCCTATAACATGACTGCTCTTACAGTAAAGAATCCTTCAGTCTCATTGCTCTTACAGTAGAGAACCCCTATAACATGACTGCTCTTACAGTAAAGAATCCTTCAGTCTCATTGCTCTTACAGTAGAGAACCCCTATAACATGACTGCTCTTACAGTAAAGTCCCCCCTTCAGTCTCATTGCTCTTACAGTAGAGAACCCCTATAACATGACTGCTCTTACAGTAAATAATCCTTCAGTCTCATTGCTCTTACAGTAGAGAACCCCTATAACATGACTGCTCTTACAGTAAAGAATCCTTCAGTCTCATTGCTCTTACAGTAGAGAACCCCTATAACATGACTGCTCTTACAGTAAAGAATCCTTCAGTCTCATTGCTCTTACAGTAGAGAACCCCTATAACATGACTGCTCTTACAGTAAAGAATCCTTCAGTCTCATTGCTCTTACAGTAGAGAACCCCTATAACATGACTGCTCTTACAGTAAAGAATCCTTCAGTCTCATTGCTCTTACAGTAGAGAACCCCTATAACATGACTGCTCTTACAGTGGAGAACCCCTATAGTGTGTATGCTCTTACAGTAGAGAACCCCTATAACATGACTGCTCTTAAAGTAAAGACTCCCTTCAGTCTCATTGCTCTTACAGTAGAGAACCCCTATAACATGACTGCTCTTACAGTAAAGAATCCTTCAGTCTCATTGCTCTTACAGTAGAGAACCCCTATAACATGACTGCTCTTACAGTAAAGACCCCCTTCAGTCTGATTGCTCTTACAGTAGAGAACCCCTATAACATGACTGCTCTTACAGTAAAGAATCCTTCAGTCTCATTGCTCTTACAGTAGAGAACCCCTATAACATGACTGCTCTTACAGTAAATAATCCTTCAGTCTCATTGATCTTACAGTAGAGACCCCTATAACATGACTACTCTTACAGTAAAGACCCCCTTCAGTCTCATTGCTCTTACAGTAGAGAACCCCTTTAGTGTGTATACTCTTACAGTAAAGAATCCTTCAGTCTCATTGCTCTTACAGTAGAGAACCCCTATAACATGACTGCTCTTACAGTAAAGAATCCTTCAGTCTCATTGCTGTTACAGTAGAGAACCCCTATAACATGACTGCTCTTACAGTGGAGAACCCCTTTAGTGTGTATGCTCTTACAGTAGAGAACCCCTATAACATGACTGCTCTTACAGGAAAGACTCCCTTCAGTCTCATTGCTCCTGCTCTATGGGAACCACCATAGCAGAGGTAGGCTACCTTTTTTGTACGATGTGCCGATTTAATAAATCAAAAAAAGTAAAAAAAAAAAAAAAAAAATCAAAGCTGAGGTGCTCGTGTGCCTTGTAATAATTGAAAGGTCCTTGACCCCTAAATAAATGGGAGTTATGGCCGTAATACAGAGTGTAGTATGTCAGTATTACATCTGTGTGAACCTGGCCTAATGCTGTCCTCATATCTGCTCTGAATACTCTCTGTACTCTTCCGTTGTTTGTAAAAAAAAAAAAAAAATCCTGAAAAAATAATGCACCATGCTGTGTTTTTCTGTGGGGGAGGGGGGTTAAAGGGTGTGCTCCCTACAGTGCACCGCACCCCTCCATAACTTACACAGGACAACTGTACATCATGTGTAAAGAATGAAGAGGAAAGAAGGGGGTCTAAACTCCTGGCTGCAGCAGTCCTGTGTAAGGAAAGAAGGGGGTCTAGACTACTGGCTGCAGCAGTCCTGCATAAGGAAAGAAGGGGGTCTAGACTCCTGGCTGCAGCAGTCCTGTGTAAGGAAAGAAGGGGGTCTAAAATCCTGGCTGCAGCAGTCCTGTGTAAGGAAAGAAGGGGGTATAAACTCCTGGCTGCAGCAGTCCTGTGTAAGGAAAGAAGGGGGTCTAGACTCCTGGCTGCAGCAGTCCTGCATAAGGAAAGAAGGGGGTCTAAACTCCTGGCTGCAGCAGTCCTGTGTAAGGAAAGAAGGGGGTCTAGACTCTTGGCTGCAGCAGTCCTGCATAAGGAAAGAAGGGGGTCTAGACTCCTGGCTGCAGCAGTCCTGTGTAAGGAAAGAAGGGGGTCTAGACTCCTGGCTGCAGCAGTCCTGTGTAAGGAAAGAAGGGGGTCTAGATTCCTGGCTGCAGCAGTCCTGTGTAAGGAAAGAAGGGGATATAGACTCCTGGCTGCAGAAGTCCTGCATAAGGAAAGAAGGGGATCTAGACTTCTGGCTGCAGCAGTCCTGCATAAGGAAAGAAGGGGGTCTAGACTCCTGGCTGCAGCAGTCCTGCGTAAGGAAAGAAGGGGATCTAGACTCCTGGCTGCAGCAGTCCTGTGTAAGGAAAGAAGGGGGTCTAGACTCCTGGCTGCAGCAGTCCTGCGTAAGGAAAGAAGGGGGTCTAGACTCCTGGCTGCAGCAGTCCTGCATAAGGAAAGAAGGGAGCCAGAAATCCAGACCACCTTCTTTCCTTACACAGGACTGCTGCTTGTCCCTTGATACTTTATGCAAGGCTGATTCCTCTTTCTGCATACTTTTATTCTGCCAGAAAAATCCTGGAGATCAAGCATGAGACATTTTTTTCTACTAGATGAAAAATTCACTTAGAGGAAAAAAAAAAATCAGTATTCATTTCAATGGGAGGCAGATGCCTGCCTCACCCCAGACTCTCTTGCCTCACCCCAGACTCTCCTGCCTCACCCCAGTTCTCCTGCCTCATCCCTGACTCTCCTGCCTCACCCCAGACTCTCCTGTCTCACCCCAGACTCTCCTGCCTCATCCCTGACTCTCCTGCCTCACCCCAGACTCTCCTGCCTCACCCCAGACTCTCCTGCCTCACCCCAGTTCTCCTGCCTCACCCCAGACTCTCCTGCCTCATCCCTGACTCTCCTGCCTCATCCCTGACTCTCCTGTCTCACCCCAGCTATCCTGCCTCATCCCTGACTCTCCTGCCTCACCCGTTCTCCTGCCTCATCCCTGACTCTCCTGCCTCACCCCAGACTCTCCTGCCTCACCCCAGTTCTCCTGCCTCATCCCTGACTCTCCTGCCTCACCCCAGACTCTCCTGCCTCACCCCAGACTCTCCTGCCTCATCCCTGACTCTCCTGTCTCACCCCAGCTCTCCTGCCTCACCCCAGACTCTCCTGCCTCATCCCTGACTCTCCTGTATCACCCCAGCTCTCCTGCCTCACCCCAGACTCTCCTGCCACATCCCTGACTCTCCTGCCTCACCCCAGTTCTCCTGCCTCACCCCAGACTCTCCTGCCTCACCCCAGTTCTCCTGCCTCATCCCTGACTCTCCTGTCTCACCCCAGACTCTCCTGCCTCACCCCAGTTCTCCTGCCTCATCCCTGACTCTCCTGCCTCACCCCAGACTCTCCTGCCTCACCCCAGACTCTCCTGCCTCATCCCTGACTCTCCTGTCTCACCCCAGACTCTCCTGCCTCACCCCAGACTCTCCTGCCTCATCCCTGACTCTCCTGTATCACCCCAGCTCTCCTGCCTCACCCCAGACTCTCCTGCCTCACCCCAGCTCTCCTGTATCACCCCAGACTCTCCTGCCTCATCCCTGACTCTCCTGCCTCACCCCAGTTCTCCTGCCTCATCCCAGACTCTCCTGCCTCACCCCAGACTCTCCTGCCTCACCCCAGTTCTCCTGCCTCACCCCAGACTCTCCTGCCTCACCCCAGTTCTCCTGCCTCAACCCAGACTCTCCTGCCTCATCCCTGACTCTCCTGCCTCACCCCAGTCTCTCCTGCCTCACCCCAGTTCTCCTGCCTCACCCCAGACACTCCTGCCTCACCCCAGCTCTCCTGCCTCACCCCAGACTCTCCTGCCTCACCCCAGACTCTCCTGCCTCACCCCAGACTCTCCTGCCTCACCCCAGTTCTCCTGCCTCACCCCAGACTCTCCTGCCTCATCCCTGACTCTCCTGCCTCATCCCTGACTCTCCTGTCTCACCCCAGCTATCCTGCCTCATCCCTGACTCTCCTGCCTCACCCGTTCTCCTGCCTCATCCCTGACTCTCCTGCCTCACCCCAGACTCTCCTGCCTCACCCCAGTTCTCCTGCCTCATCCCTGACTCTCCTGCCTCACCCCAGACTCTCCTGCCTCACCCCAGACTCTCCTGCCTCATCCCTGACTCTCCTGTCTCACCCCAGCTCTCCTGCCTCACCCCAGACTCTCCTGCCACATCCCTGACTCTCCTGCCTCACCCCAGTTCTCCTGCCTCACCCCAGACTCTCCTGCCTCACCCCAGTTCTCCTGCCTCATCCCTGACTCTCCTGTCTCACCCCAGACTCTCCTGCCTCACCCCAGTTCTCCTGCCTCATCCCTGACTCTCCTGCCTCACCCCAGACTCTCCTGCCTCACCCCAGACTCTCCTGCCTCATCCCTGACTCTCCTGTCTCACCCCAGACTCTCCTGCCTCACCCCAGACTCTCCTGCCTCATCCCTGACTCTCCTGTATCACCCCAGCTCTCCTGCCTCACCCCAGACTCTCCTGCCTCACCCCAGCTCTCCTGTATCACCCCAGACTCTCCTGCCTCATCCCTGACTCTCCTGCCTCACCCCAGTTCTCCTGCCTCATCCCAGACTCTCCTGCCTCACCCCAGACTCTCCTGCCTCACCCCAGTTCTCCTGCCTCACCCCAGACTCTCCTGCCTCACCCCAGTTCTCCTGCCTCAACCCAGACTCTCCTGCCTCATCCCTGACTCTCCTGCCTCACCCCAGTCTCTCCTGCCTCACCCCAGTTCTCCTGCCTCACCCCAGACACTCCTGCCTCACCCCAGCTCTCCTGCCTCACCCCAGACTCTCCTGCCTCACCCCAGACTCTCCTGCCTCATCCCTGACTCTCCTGTCTCACCCCAGCTCTCCTGCCTCACCCCAGACTCTCCTGCCTCACCCCAGACTCTCCTGCCTCACCCCAGACTCTCCTGCCTCACCCCAGACTCTCCTGTATCACCCCAGACTCTCCTGCCTCATCCCTGACTCTCCTGTCTCACCCCAGACTCTCCTGCCTCATCCCTGACTCTCCTGTCTCACCCCTGACTCTCCTGCCTCACCCCTGACTCTCCTGCCTCATCCCTGACTCTCCTGCCTCACCCCAGACTCTCCTGCCTCACCTGAGCTCTCCTGCCTCATACTGGGTCTCCTGCCTCCCGCCAGCACCCCTGTTTCAACCCAGCTCCCCTGTCTCACCCCGGCTCCCCTACCTAACCCTGGCTCCTCTGCCTCATTTCCAAAAAAGAGTAAAAAAATGACATCCTCTCCCGTGCGGTCACCTGAAGAGTTAATTTCCGTCGGCTGTGATACGGGATGTGACAAGCAGACGATCTATTAATTATGGATAATCTGCCCCAGGAGACTTCTCTGCTATTATAACCGCCCCGGATTCATTGTGGTAAATAAAAAGGACCATAATTCAAGAATTACATGTGGGAAATGGCAGAGATCGGAGCGCGGAGCCAAAACCGGAACATCTGCGAGCAATTATCTCATCTATTATGTGCTCCAAAGTCGCCCATAGACTGTCTGTGAATCACAGTGTCACAGACAAATCCAGATTACCAGAGACAAATACAGATTATCGAAACTGTTTCAGATTATCACAGACAATTCTGGATTATTTGACACAATTCCGGATTACCAGAGACAATTCATATTGCAGTCACATCTGGGCCCCCGGTGTCTGGTGAGGTCTATAGCCCCCTCTACCGCAGGACACAGCAGTATATGAATGACCGGAAGGACCTTACTGCTGGGGCCCAGAGTGGTGGGTGGAAGAGCCCTTTAAGAGACTGCAGCAGAAGAGCATTGGCTTACTTTAGGGAAGTAAGGGTCACTATGTACACTATAGGGTACCACAAGTTCCAGCCAGCCTGCATCTGCAGTGGTTTAGAAGGGAGCTACGGGTAGTCAGGCAAGCTAAGCCACACCCCAGGTGATGTTTCTCCTCATTTGCATATACATAATGTGATTTACTTGATGTTGGGGCTCCACAGGTGAATAATATTGGGGTAGGTGAAAGCTGTAGAATCCCCTCTACAAGGTCCTAGGATTAGGTTTATGACCAGTTTTCTGCTGATACTCCCTTTAAGCAACTTTCTAAAAGCTTCATTGAAAATTCCTCACCATTTTGCTGCTGTAGAGTCTGTGTAACACCTTCACCTAGCTGGCGCTGCTGCTGAACCTGACACCGATCGCACAGCAACCTGCTCCTGGCTATGTGCGGGTCCTCTGTGCTCCTCTGGGCAGATAAGAGAGTCTTCAGGGAGGGCAGCAGGGCCAATTCTAGGCAAAAATTAAAATGGCGCTCCCCCGGGTCGGAATGTGTCCTCCTCGATAAGCAGAGTGAGCCGCTCCGCTGAGCCTAACCAGCAAGTGAAAGGAGGGAGATAGCAAAGATAGCATAGCCAGTCTGCATGGGTGAGGGGACAGAGAACACAACCTGTACTGTGTCAGTATATATTGTGAGAAGAGCTCACACAGCAGTTTTCAGTATTGCACAGGCTGTATATTTGTGTACAGAGAGAGGAGAGCACATATGCAGCATCTTAATGTAGGAAAGGGAGATCACAGTGGCCAGTGATTCTGGAGCCCGACCAGTCCTGAATATCACAATATAACAGCAACAGGCGCCCAAATGGACCTGCACAGACATGTATGGGACGCCAGATGCTGCTTTAACGTCTCCTTCCCATTAGTCTGTTGTTGCGGTCATGGTGGACGGCGGTTCCTCTGGTCTAAGTGACGAGGTACAAGTTACACAGTTCTGGCCTATTTTATCCAGCGGTTTTGTTCTCACTTCTCGGTTTCCAGCTCTCCTGTTGTAATCCGTCCCTTGTATACCGCTAGGTGCTCAGGTCTTATATCAGTTTTCTTGTCTCTGGGTCCTAGAGCTCTCATGTTGTGCATGTTAGGGTCAGTATTGTAGATTAGGGTTTCCATTGAGGAAAGACACAGTAAGGACCGCTTCTTGTCTCCTTGTTCATCTGTACACCATGCCATCCCCAATATCCATTAGTTCCATCATCTGACTATCATCCCCAACATCCATTAGTTCCACCATCTGACTACCATCCCCATCTGCGGACGTTGTCAGCTCCAGCCGTCACCCCATGAACACTTACTGTGACTTGGCATTGTACAGTCTGAGAACATTAAAGGAAAACTGCGCTATATAAGGGCTCTAACAGGGGCATTATAGTATGTGGGGCACGTAACCGGTATACATGGAGGTGATATAGTATAATGACATCATGTAACCAGTATACATGGAGGTGATATAGTATAATGACATCATGTAACCGGTATACATAGAGGTGATATAGTATAATGACGTCATGTAACCGGCATACATGGAGGTGATATAGTATAATGACATCATGTAACCAGTATACATGGAGGTGATATAGTATAATGATGTCATGTAACCAGTATACATGGAGGTGATATAGTATAATGACATCATGTAACCAGTATACATGGAGGTGATATAATATAATGACGTCATGTAACCAGTATACATGGAGGTGATATAGTATAATGACGTCATGTAACCAGTATACATGGAGGTGATATAGTATAATGATGTCATGTAACCGGTATACATGGAGGTGATATAGTATAATGACATCATGTAACCAGTATACATGGAGGTGATATAGTATAATGACGTCATGTAACCAGTATACATGGAGGTGATATAGTATAATGACATCATGTAACCGGTATACATGGAGGTGATATAGTATAATGATGTCATGTAACCGGTATACATGGAGGTGATATAGTATAATGATGTCATATAACCAGTATACATGGAGGTGATATAGTATAATGATGTCATGTAACCGGTATACATGGAGGTGATATAGTATAATGACGTCATGTAACCAGTATACATGGAGGTGATATAGTATAATGACATCATGTAACCAGTATACATGGAGGTGATATAGTATAATGATGTCATGTAATCGGTATACATGGAGGTGATATAGTATAATGACATCATGTAACCAGTATACATGGAGGTGATATAGTATAATGATGTCATATAACCAGTATACATGGAGGTGATATAGTATAATGATGTCATGTAACCGGTATACATGGAGGTGATATAGTATAATGATGTCATGTAACCGGTATACATGGAGGTGATATAGTATAATGACATCATGTAACCAGTATACATGGAGGTGATATAGTATAATGATGTCATGTAACCAGTATACATGGAGGTGATATAGTATAATGACATCATGTAACCGGTATACATGGAGGTAATATAGTATAATGACGTCATGTAACCGGCATACATGGAGGTGATATAGTATAATGACATCATGTAACCAGTATACATGGAGGTGATATAGTATAATGATGTCATGTAACCAGTATACATGGAGGTGATATAGTATAATGATATCATGTAACCGGTATACATGGAGGTGATATAGTATAATGACGTCATGTAACCGGCATACATGGAGGTGATATAGTATAATGACATCATGTAACCAGTATACATGGAGGTGATATAGTATAATGATGTCATGTAACCAGTATACATGGAGGTGATATAGTATAATGACGTCATGTAACCAGTATACATGGAGGTGATATAGTATAATGACGTCATGTAACCAGTATACATGGAGGTGATATAGTATAATGACGTCATGTAACCGGTATACATGGAGGTGATATAGTATAATGACATCATGTAACCAGAATACATGGAGGTGATATAATATAATGACGTCATGTAACCAGTATACATGGAGGTGATATAGTATAATGATGTCATATAACCAGTATACATGGAGGTGATATAGTATAATGATGTCATGTAACCAGTATACATGGAGGTGATATAGTATAATGACATCATGTAACCAGTATACATGGAGGTGATATAGTATAATCATGTCATGTAACCGGTATACATGGAGGTGATATAGTATAATGACGTCATGTAACCGTTGGGTGTTTGTTGTGTATACATGGAGGTGATATAGTATAATGACGTCATGTAACCAGTATACATGGAGGTGATATAGTATAATGATGTCATGTAACCGGTATACATGGAGGTGATATAGTATAATGACGTCATGTAACCAGTATACATGGAGGTGATATAGTATAATCATGTCATGTAACCGGTATACATGGAGGTGATATAGTATAATGACGTCATGTAACCAGTATACATGGAGGTGATATAGTATAATGACGTCATGTAACCAGTATACATGGAGGTGATATAGTATAATGACGTCATGTAACCGGTATACATGGAGGTGATATAGTATAATGACATCATGTAACCAGAATACATGGAGGTGATATAATATAATGACGTCATGTAACCAGTATACATGGAGGTGATATAGTATAATGATGTCATATAACCAGTATACATGGAGGTGATATAGTATAATGATGTCATGTAACCAGTATACATGGAGGTGATATAGTATAATGACATCATGTAACCGGTATACATGGAGGTGATATAGTATAATCACGTCATGTAACCAGTATACATGGAGGTGATATAGTATAATGACGTCATGTAACCAGTATACATGGAGGTGATATAGTATAATGATGTCATGTAACCGGTATACATGGAGGTGATATAGTATAATGACGTCATGTAACCAGTATACATGGAGGTGATATAGTATAATGATGTCATATAACCAGTATACATGGAGGTGATATAGTATAATGACGTCATATAACCAGTATACATGGAGGTGATATAGTATAATGACGTCATGTAACCAGTATACATGGAGGTGATATAGTATAATGACGTCATGTAACCGGTATACATGGAGGTGATATAGTATAATGACGTCATGTAACCAGTATACATGGAGGTGATATAGTATAATGACGTCATGTAACCAGCATACATGGAGGTGATATAGTATAATGACATCATGTAACCAGTATACATGGAGGTGATATAGTATAATGACATCATGTAACCAGTATACATGGAGGTGATATAGTATAATGACATCATGTAACCAGTATACATGGAGGTGATATAGTATAATGACATCATGTAACCAGTATACATGGAGGTGATATAGTATAATGACATCATGTAACCAGTATACATGGAGGTGATATAGTATAATGACATCATGTAACCAGTATACATGGAGGTGATATAGTATAATGACGTCATGTAACCAGTATACATGGAGGTGATATAGTATAATGACGTCATGTAACCAGTATACATGGAGGTGATATAGTATAATGACGTCATGTAACCAGTATACATGGAGGTGATATAGTATAATGACGTCATGTAACCAGTATACATGGAGGTGATATAGTATAATGACGTCATGTAACCAGTATACATGGAGGTGATATAGTATAATGACATCATGTAACCAGTATACATGGAGGTGATATAGTATAATGACATCATGTAACCAGTATACATGGAGGTGATATAGTATAATGACATCATGTAACCAGTATACATGGAGGTGATATAGTATAATGACATCATGTAACCAGTACACATGGAGGTGATATAGTATAATGATATCATGTAACCAGTATACATGGAGGTGATATAGTATAATGACGTCATGTAACCAGTATACATGGAGGTGATATAGTATAATGACGTCATGTAACCAGTATACATGGAGGTGATATAGTATAATGACATCATGTAACCAGTATACATGGAGGTGATATAGTATAATGACATCATGTAACCAGTATACATGGAGGTGATATAGTATAATGACGTCATATAACCAGTATGCATGGATGTGATATAGTATAATGACGTCATATAACCAGTATACATGGAGGTGATATAGTATAATGATGTCATGTAACCGGTATACATGGAGGTGATATAGTATAATGACGTCATGTAACCAGTATACATGGAGGTGATATAGTATAATGACGTCATGTAACCAGTATACATGGAGGTGATATATTATAATGACGTCATGTAAACAGTATACATGGAGTTGAGACACAGAATGAGGGATATAACGTAATATTTGGGTTTTGCTTTCTTGGTTCTTTATAAATTAGGTGGAAGACATAATGCGCATGCGTACTTGCTTTTCCTGCGACTCAAGACTCGTCTTGGTTTCTTACCAGTGATTGGATGTGTCTGTGTGAGACAACGTCTTCCGCCCGTTGATTGGCTACTTTTTAGCGTTTCCTATTTTACCTCTGTGCTGATTGGATGACGCTACACGCTGACTTTGTTTCCTGCTCTGTGATTGGTTGTGACAGCGAGGCTTGGTGTTTCTGTCACCGGCTGATGTTAGCGGGGCCACAGCCCGTGCCCGGAACTGACAGCGGGAGAACGGTGTAGACTGACAGCGGGGCGGCCGGGGAGCAGTCAGCGGAGAGGTGAGGGCGGAGCCGCGGTATATATGTGTCTGCTGTCCTGTATATACACACTCAGCCCGTTATACGTGTCCTTATTGTCCGGGTACTGTTGGGCTGTGTTCACATGGCTGATTGTGATGCGGCTTGTGCCTTCGCTCTGCCTCCATTCATTCCATTGTTAGGCAGTGACAGGTCATCCTCTGTAGATCGGTGTGGCCCTGACCCCCGGGGCCCCCACATATCAGCTGTCTGATGTCCTGGCCTGAGGATAGAAGACCCCTTTAACCCATTCAGTGATGTCAATGGCGGCAGGGCCGTATAATACAGCTGGGAGTGCTGCCTGCGCCCATCCATCTTCCGGCACATTCCGCCCGAGAACTCCCATTGAAATGAGTGGAAAGAGGAAAATATATATTTTATGTCGGCAGAGTACAGAGACCCTCTCCTAATCCTGGTTCATAATCAGCTTAAAATTCAGTGTCAAATTCCTCCATGTGAACAGCGCCTAACACAACTGTGCCCCGTGTGGGTGTCCCTGTGCCCAGACCAGCCTTAGTCCTCGTTCACACAGCCGAGTATTGAGGCTCTTCCGACTTGTGTTCTGATATTTATAGGCAACGTCCTATAAAGTGACCAAACAGAACTTCGCATGTGAAGATCCTGCAGCGGCGCACTCAGGCGTGTGCATGTGGCTAGGTCACACGTGGGCTGCTGGAAAGCCACACCCATTTGTCCATCAGATGGGAAAGTTTGGAGGTTGCTGGACAAAGTGTCAGGGACCGTGATAAATAGACAGGCATGGTAGTGGGGAGATGACCCTGCTGGTCTCAGCTATGGAACATTGCCTATAGCAACCAGTCATTGCAGGGACATAAATGAAGCAAACTGATTGGTTGCTAAGGGCAATGTGTAGTATAAGGACCATACCTGGTGAGCGCCTGACACACCGCTATTTGCACCTGTCACTGCAGTGAGCGCAGCAGCTTAGACGTGAAAGTAGCGGACATATTGTGTACAGTCTGGAGGTATAGGAAGAAGTGGTCCTGTCTGTGTAGTATGTAATACAGGAGGAGGAGACGTGCGGACATATTATGTACAGTCTGGAGGTATAGGAAGAAGTGGTCCTGTCTGTGTAGTATGTAATACAGGAGGAGGAGACGTGCGGACATATTGTGTACAGGTATAGGAAGAAGTGGTCCTGACTGTGTAGTATATAGTACAGGAGGAGGAGACGTGCGGACATATTGTGTACAGTCTGGAGGTATAGGAAGAAGTGGTCCTGACTGTGTAGTATGTAATACAGGAGGAGGAGACGAGCGGACATATTGTGTACAGTCTGGAGGTATAGGAAGAAGTGGTCCTGACTGTGTAGTATGTAGTACAGGAGGAGGAGACGTGCGGACATATTGTGTACAGGTATAGGAAGAAGTGGTCCTGTCTGTGTAGTATGTAATACAGGAGGAGGAGACGTGCGGACATATTGTGTACAGTCTGGAGGTATAGGAAGAAGTGGTCCTGACTGTGTAGTATGTAGTACGGGAGGAGGAGACGTGCGGACATATTGTGTACAGTCTGGAGTATAGGAGAAGTGGTCCTGTCTGTGTAGTATATAGTACAGGAGGAGGAGACGTGCGGACATATTGTGTGACTAGGTATAGGAAGAAGTGGTCCTGTCTGTGTAGTATATAGTACAGGAGGAGGAGACGTGCGGACATATTGTGTACAGTCTGGAGGTATAGGAAGAAGTGGTCCTGTCTGTGTAGTATGTAATACAGGAGGAGGAGACGTGCGGTCATATTGTGTACAGGTATAGGAAGAAGTGGTCCTGTCTGTGTAGTATGTAGTACAGGAGGAGGAGACGTACGGACATATTGTGTACAGTCTGGAGGTATAGGAGAAGTGGTCCTGTCTGTGTAGTATGTAATACAGGAGGAGGAGACGTGCGGACATATTGTGTACAGGTATAGGAAGAAGTGGTCCTGTCTGTGTAGTATGTAATACAGGAGGAGGAGACGTGCGGACATATTGTGTACAGGTATAGGAAGAAGTGGTCCTGTCTGTGTAGTATGTAATACAGGAGGAGGAGACGTGCGGACATATTGTGTACAGTCTGGAGGTATAGGAAGAAGTGGTCCTGTCTGTGTAGTATGTAATACAGGAGGAGGAGACGTGCGGACATATTGTGTACAGGTATAGGAAGAAGTGGTCCTGTCTGTGTAGTATGTAATACAGGAGGAGGAGACGTGCGGACATATTGTGTACAGGGAGTATAGGAAGAAGTGGTCCTGTCTGTGTAGTATGTAATACAGGAGGAGGAGACGTGCGGACATATTGTGTACAGCGGAGGTATAGGAAGAAGTGGTCCTGACTGTGTAGTATGTAATACAGGAGGAGGAGACGTGCGGACATATTGTGTACAGTCTGGAGGTATAGGAAGAAGTGGTCCTGACTGTGTAGTATGTAATACAGGAGGAGGAGACGTGCGGACATATTGTGTACAGTCTGGAGGTATAGGAAGAAGTGGTCCTGACTGTGTAGTATGTAATACAGGAGGAGGAGACGTGCGGACATATTGTGTACAGGTATAGGAAGAAGTGGTCCTGTCTGTGTAGTATGTAATACAGGAGGAGGAGACGTGCGGACATATTGTGTACAGGTATAGGAAGAAGTGGTCCTGACTGTGTAGTATGTAATACAGGAGGAGGAGACGTGCGGACATATTGTGTACAGTCTGGAGGTATAGGAAGAAGTGGTCCTGACTGTGTAGTATGTAATACAGGAGGAGGAGACGTGCGGACATATTGTGTACAGTCTGGAGGTATAGGAAGAAGTGGTCCTGACTGTGTAGTATGTAATACAGGAGGAGGAGACGTGCGGACATATTGTGTACAGGTATAGGAAGAAGTGGTGCTCTCTGTGTAGTATGTAATACAGGAGGAGGAGACGTGCGGACATATTGTGTACAGGTATAGGAGTAGTGGTCCTGTCTGTGTAGTATGTAATACAGGAGGAGGAGACGTGCGGACATATTGTGTACAGTCTGGAGGTATAGGAAGAAGTGGTCCTGTCTGTGTAGTATGTAATACAGGAGGAGGAGACGTGCGGACATATTGTGTACAGGTATAGGAAGAAGTGGTCCTGTCTGTGTAGTATGTAATACAGGAGGAGGAGACGTGCGGACATATTGTGTACAGGTATAGGAAGAAGTGGTCCTGTCTGTGTAGTATGTGATACAGGAGGAGGAGACGTGCGGACATATTGTGTACAGGTATAGGAAGAAGTGGTCCTGTCTGTGTAGTATGTAATACAGGAGGAGGAGACGTGCGGACATATTGTGTACAGTCTGGAGGTATAGGAAGAAGTGGTCCTGACTGTGTAGTATGTAATACAGGAGGAGGAGACGTGCGGACATATTGTGTACAGTCTGGAGGTATAGGAAGAAGTGGTCCTGACTGTGTAGTATGTAATACAGGAGGAGGAGACGTGCGGACATATTGTGTACAGTCTGGAGGTATAGGAAGAAGTGGTCCTGTCTGTGTAGTATGTAATACAGGAGGAGGAGACGTGCGGACATATTGTGTACAGTCTGGAGGTATAGGAAGAAGTGGTCCTGTCTGTGTAGTATGTAATACAGGAGGAGGAGACGTGCGGACATATTGTGTACAGGTATAGGAAGAAGTGGTTCTGTCTGTGTAGTATATAGTACAGGAGGAGGAGACGTGCGGACATATTGTGTACAGTCTGGAGGTATAGGAAGAAGTGGTCCTGTCTGTGTAGTATGTAATACAGGAGGAGGAGACGTGAGGACATATTGTGTACAGATATAGGAAGAAGTGGTCCTGTCTGTGTAGTATGTAATACAGGAGGAGGAGACGTGCGGACATATTGTGTACAGTCAGGAGGTATAGGAAGAAGTGGTCCTGTCTGTGTAGTATGTAATACAGGAGGAGGAGACGTGCGGACATATTGTGTACAGGTATAGGAAGAAGTGGTCCTGACTGTGTAGTATATAGTACAGGAGGAGGAGAAGTGCGGACATATTGTGTACAGTCTGGAGGTATAGGAAGAAGTGGTCCTGTCTGTGTAGTATGTAATACAGGAGGAGGAGACGTGCGGACATATTGTGTACAGTCAGGAGGTATAGGAAGAAGTGGTCCTGTCTGTGTAGTATGTAATACAGGAGGAGGAGACGTGCGGTCATATTGTGTACAGGTATAGGAAGAAGTGGTCCTGACTGTGTAGTATGTAATACAGGAGGGGAGACCTGCGGACATATTGTGTACAGGTATAGGAAGAGTGGTCCTGTCTGTGTAGTATGTAATACAGGAGGAGGAGCGTGCGGTCATATTGTGTACGGTATAGGAAGAAGTGGTCCTGACTGTGTAGTATGTAATACAGGAGGGAGACGTGCGGTCATATTGTGTACAGGTATAGGAAGAAGTGGTCCTGACTGTGTAGTATGTAATACAGGAGGAGGAGACGTGCGGTCATATTGTGTACAGGTATAGGAAGAAGTGGTCCTGACTGTGTAGTATGTAATACAGGAGGAGGAGACGTGCGGACATATTGTGTACAGTCTGGAGGTATAGGAAGAAGTGGTCCTGACTGTGTAGTATGTAATACAGGAGGAGGAGACGTGCGGACATATTGTGTACAGTCTGGAGGTATAGGAAGAAGTGGTCCTGACTGTGTAGTATGTAATACAGGAGGAGGAGACGTGCGGACATATTGTGTACAGGTATAGGAAGAAGTGGTCCTGACTGTGTAGTATATAGTACAGGAGGAGGAGACGTGCGGACATATTGTGTACAGTCTGGAGGTATAGGAAGAAGTGGTCCTGACTGTGTAGTATGTAAAACAGGAGGAGGAGACGTGCGGACATATTGTGTACAGGTATAGGAAGAAGTGGTCCTGTCTGTGTAGTATGTAATACAGGAGGAGGAGACGTTCGGACATATTGTGTACAGTCTGGAGGTATAGGAAGAAGTGGTCCTGACTGTGTAGTATGTAATACAGGAGGAGGAGACGTGCGGACATATTGTGTACAGTCTGGAGGTATAGGAGAAGTGGTCCTGTCTGTGTAGTATATAGTACAGGAGGAGGAGACGTGCGGACATATTGTGTACAGTCTGGAGGTATAGGAAGAAGTGGTCCTGTCTGTGTAGTATGTAATACAGGAGGAGGAGACGTGCGGTCATATTGTGTACAGGTATAGGAAGAAGTGGTCCTGTCTGTGTAGTATGTAATACAGGAGGAGGAGACGTGCGGACATATTGTGTACAGTCTGGAGGTATAGGAAGAAGTGGTCCTGTCTGTGTAGTATGTAATACAGGAGGAGGAGACGTGCGGACATATTGTGTACAGACTGGAGGTATAGGAAGAAGTGGTCCTGACTGTGTAGTATGTAATACAGGAGGAGGAGACGTGCGGACATATTGTGTACAGGTATAGGAAGAAGTGGTCCTGTCTGTGTAGTATGTAATACAGGAGGGGGGAGACGTGCGGACATATTGTGTACAGGTATAGGAAGAAGTGGTCCTGTCTGTGTAGTATGTAATACAGGAGGAGGAGACGTGCGGACATATTGTGTACAGGTATAGGAAGAAGTGGTCCTGACTGTGTAGTATGTAATACAGGAGGAGGAGACGTGCGGACATATTGTGTACAGTCTGGAGGTATAGGAAGAAGTGGTCCTGACTGTGTAGTATGTAATACAGGAGGAGGAGACGTGCGGACATATTGTGTACAGTCTGGAGGTATAGGAAGAAGTGGTCCTGACTGTGTAGTATGTAATACAGGAGGAGGAGACGTGCGGACATATTGTGTACAGGTAAGGGGTGGTGCTCTCTGTGTAGTATGTAATACAGGAGGAGGAGCGGCGGACATATTGTGTACAGGTATAGGAGTAGTGGTCCTGTCTGTGTAGTATGTAATACAGGAGGAGGAGACGTGCGGACATATTGTGTACAGTCTGGGGTATAGGAAGAAGTGGTCCTGTCTGTGTAGTATGTAATACAGGAGGAGGAGACGTGCGGACATATTGTGTACAGGTATAGGAAGAAGTGGTCCTGTCTGTGTAGTATGTAATACAGGAGGAGGAGACGTGCGGACATATTGTGTACAGGTATAGGAAGAAGTGGTCCTGTCTGTGTAGTATGTAATACAGGAGGAGGGAGACGTGCGGACATATTGTGTACAGTCTGGAGGTATAGGAAGAAGTGGTCCTGACTGTGTAGTATGTAATACAGGAGGAGGAGACGTGCGGACATATTGTGTACAGTCTGGAGGTATAGGAAGAAGTGGTCCTGTCTGTGTAGTATGTAATACAGGAGGAGGAGACGTGCGGATATATTGTGTACAGTCTGGAGTATAGGAAGAGTGGTCCTGTCTGTGTAGTATGTAATACAGGAGGAGGAGACATGCGGACATATTGTGTACAGTCTGGGGTATAGGAAGAAGTGGTCCTGTCTGTGTAGTATGTAATACAGGAGGAGGAGACGTGCGGACATATTGTGTACAGTCTGGGGTATAGGAAGAAGTGGTCCTGTCTGTGTAGTATGTAATACAGGAGGAGGAGACGTGCGGACATATTGTGTACAGGTATAGGAAGAAGTGGTCCTGTCTGTGTAGTATGTGATACAGGAGGAGGAGACGTGCGGACATATTGTGTACAGGTATAGGAAGAAGTGGTCCTGTCTGTGTAGTATGTAATACAGGAGGAGGAGAAGTGCGGACATATTGTGTACAGTCTGGAGGTATAGGAGAAGTGGTTCTGTCTGTGTAGTATGTAATACAGGAGGAGGAGAAGTGCGGACATATTGTGTACAGTCTGGAGGTATAGGAAGAAGTGGTCCTGACTGTGTAGTATGTAATACAGGAGGAGGAGACGTGCGGACATATTGTGTACAGTCTGGAGGTATAGGAAGAAGTGGTCCTGACTGTGTAGTATGTAATACAGGAGGAGGAGACGTGCGGACATATTGTGTACAGTCTGGAGGTATAGGAAGAAGTGGTCCTGTCTGTGTAGTATGTAATACAGGAGGAGGAGACGTGCGGACATATTGTGTACAGTCTGGAGGTATAGGAAGAAGTGGTCCTGTCTGTGTAGTATGTAATACAGGAGGAGGAGACGTGCGGACATATTGTGTACAGGTATAGGAAGAAGTGGTTCTGTCTGTGTAGTATATAGTACAGGAGGAGGAGACGTGCGGACATATTGTGTACAGTCTGGAGGTATAGGAAGAAGTGGTCCTGTCTGTGTAGTATGTAATACAGGAGGAGGAGACGTGAGGACATATTGTGTACAGATATAGGAAGAAGTGGTCCTGTCTGTGTAGTATGTAATACAGGAGGAGGAGACGTGCGGACATATTGTGTACAGTCAGGAGGTATAGGAAGAAGTGGTCCTGTCTGTGTAGTATGTAATACAGGAGGAGGAGACGTGCGGACATATTGTGTACAGGTATAGGAAGAAGTGGTCCTGACTGTGTAGTATATAGTACAGGAGGAGGAGAAGTGCGGACATATTGTGTACAGTCTGGAGGTATAGGAAGAAGTGGTCCTGTCTGTGTAGTATGTAATACAGGAGGAGGAGACGTGCGGACATATTGTGTACAGTCAGGAGGTATAGGAAGAAGTGGTCCTGTCTGTGTAGTATGTAATACAGGAGGAGGAGACGTGCGGTTTGTGTACAGGTATAGGAAGAAGTGGTCCTGACTGTGTAGTATGTAATACAGGAGGAGGAGACGTGCGGACATATTGTGTACAGGTATAGGAAGAAGTGGTCCTGTCTGTGTAGTATGTAATACAGGAGGAGGAGACGTGCGGTCATATTGTGTACAGGTATAGGAAGAAGTGGTCCTGACTGTGTAGTATGTAATACAGGAGGAGGAGCGTCGGTCTTTGTGTACAGGTATAGGAAGAAGTGGTCCTGACTGTGTAGTATGTAATACAGGAGGAGGAGACGTGCGGTCATATTGTGTACAGGTATAGGAAGAAGTGGTCCTGACTGTGTAGTATGTAATACAGGAGGAGGAGACGTGCGGACATATTGTGTACAGTCTGGAGGTATAGGAAGAAGTGGTCCTGACTGTGTAGTATGTAATACAGGAGGAGGAGACGTGCGGACATATTGTGTACAGGTATAGGAAGAAGTGGTCCTGACTGTGTAGTATGTAGTACAGGAGGAGGAGACGTGCGGACATATTGTGTACAGTCTGGAGGTATAGGAAGAAGTGGTCCTGACTGTGTAGTATGTAATACAGGAGGAGGAGACGTGCGGACATATTGTGTACAGGGGGTCTGGAGGTATAGGAAGAAGTGGTCCTGACTGTGTAGTATGTAATACAGGAGGAGGAGACGTGCGGACATATTGTGTACAGTCTGGAGGTATAGGAAGAAGTGGTCCTGACTGTGTAGTATGTAATACAGGAGGAGGAGACGTGCGGACATATTGTGTACAGTCTGGAGGTATAGGAAGAAGTGGTCCTGTCTGTGTAGTATGTAGTACAGGAGGAGGAGACGTGCGGACATATTGTGTACAGTCTGGAGGTATAGGAAGAAGTGGTCCTGTCTGTGTAGTATGTAATACAGGAGGAGGAGACGTGCGGTCATATTGTGTACAGGTATAGGAAGAAGTGGTCCTGTCTGTGTAGTATGTAATACAGGAGGAGGAGACGTGCGGACATATTGTGTACAGTCTGGAGGTATAGGAGAAGTGGTCCTGTCTGTGTAGTATGTAATACAGGAGGAGGAGACGTGCGGACATATTGTGTACAGACTGGAGGTATAGGAAGAAGTGGTCCTGACTGTGTAGTATGTAATACAGGAGGAGGAGACGTGCGGACATATTGTGTACAGGTATAGGAAGAAGTGGTCCTGTCTGTGTAGTATGTAATACAGGAGGAGGAGACGTGCGGACATATTGTGTACAGGTATAGGAAGAAGTGGTCCTGTCTGTGTAGTATGTAATACAGGAGGAGGAGACGTGCGGACATATTGTGTACAGGTATAGGAAGAAGTGGTCCTGTCTGTGTAGTATGTAATACAGGAGGAGGAGACGTGCGGACATATTGTGTACAGTCTGGAGGTATAGGAAGAAGTGGTCCTGACTGTGTAGTATGTAATACAGGAGGAGGAGACGTGCGGACATATTGTGTACAGTCTGGAGGTATAGGAAGAAGTGGTCCTGTCTGTGTAGTATGTAATACAGGAGGAGGAGACGTGCGGATATATTGTGTACAGTCTGGAGGTATAGGAAGAAGTGGTCCTGTCTGTGTAGTATGTAATACAGGAGGAGGAGACATGCGGACATATTGTGTACAGTCTGGAGGTATAGGAAGAAGTGGTCCTGTCTGTGTAGTATGTAATACAGGAGGAGGAGACGTGCGGACATATTGTGTACAGTCTGGAGGTATAGGAAGAAGTGGTCCTGTCTGTGTAGTATGTAATACAGGAGGAGGAGACGTGCGGACATATTGTGTACAGGTATAGGAAGAAGTGGTCCTGTCTGTGTAGTATGTGATACAG
This sequence comes from Leptodactylus fallax, assembly GCA_947044405.1. Taxonomy (NCBI): domain Eukaryota; kingdom Metazoa; phylum Chordata; class Amphibia; order Anura; family Leptodactylidae; genus Leptodactylus; species Leptodactylus fallax. The sequence goes on along the minus strand of CAMRHE010001046.1, from coordinate 217,446 downwards.
GAGGAGGAGACGTGCGGACATATTGTGTACAGGTATAGGAAGAAGTGGTCCTGTCTGTGTAGTATGTAATACAGGAGGAGGAGAAGTGCGGACATATTGTGTACAGTCTGGAGGTATAGGAAGAAGTGGTCCTGACTGTGTAGTATGTAATACAGGAGGAGGAGACGTGCGGACATATTGTGTACAGTCTGGAGGTATAGGAAGAAGTGGTCCTGACTGTGTAGTATGTAATACAGGAGGAGGAGACGTGCGGACATATTGTGTACAGTCTGGAGGTATAGGAAGAAGTGGTCCTGTCTGTGTAGTATGTAATACAGGAGGAGGAGACGTGCGGACATATTGTGTACAGTCTGGAGGTATAGGAAGAAGTGGTCCTGTCTGTGTAGTATGTAATACAGGAGGAGGAGACGTGCGGACATATTGTGTACAGGTATAGGAAGAAGTGGTTCTGTCTGTGTAGTATATAGTACAGGAGGAGGAGACGTGCGGACATATTGTGTACAGTCTGGAGGTATAGGAAGAAGTGGTCCTGTCTGTGTAGTATGTAATACAGGAGGAGGAGACGTGAGGACATATTGTGTACAGATATAGGAAGAAGTGGTCCTGTCTGTGTAGTATGTAATACAGGAGGAGGAGACGTGCGGACATATTGTGTACAGTCAGGAGGTATAGGAAGAAGTGGTCCTGTCTGTGTAGTATGTAATACAGGAGGAGGAGACGTGCGGACATATTGTGTACAGGTATAGGAAGAAGTGGTCCTGACTGTGTAGTATATAGTACAGGAGGAGGAGAAGTGCGGACATATTGTGTACAGTCTGGAGGTATAGGAAGAAGTGGTCCTGTCTGTGTAGTATGTAATACAGGAGGAGGAGACGTGCGGACATATTGTGTACAGTCAGGAGGTATAGGAAGAAGTGGTCCTGTCTGTGTAGTATGTAATACAGGAGGAGGAGACGTGCGGTCATATTGTGTACAGGTATAGGAAGAAGTGGTCCTGACTGTGTAGTATGTAATACAGGAGGAGGAGACGTGCGGACATATTGTGTACAGGTATAGGAAGAAGTGGTCCTGTCTGTGTAGTATGTAATACAGGAGGAGGAGACGTGCGGTCATATTGTGTACAGGTATAGGAAGAAGTGGTCCTGACTGTGTAGTATGTAATACAGGAGGAGGAGACGTGCGGTCATATTGTGTACAGGTATAGGAAGAAGTGGTCCTGACTGTGTAGTATGTAATACAGGAGGAGGAGACGTGCGGTCATATTGTGTACAGGTATAGGAAGAAGTGGTCCTGACTGTGTAGTATGTAATACAGGAGGAGGAGACGTGCGGACATATTGTGTACAGTCTGGAGGTATAGGAAGAAGTGGTCCTGACTGTGTAGTATGTAATACAGGAGGAGGAGACGTGCGGACATATTGTGTACAGGTATAGGAAGAAGTGGTCCTGACTGTGTAGTATATAGTACAGGAGGAGGAGACGTGCGGACATATTGTGTACAGTCTGGAGGTATAGGAAGAAGTGGTCCTGACTGTGTAGTATGTAAAACAGGAGGAGGAGACGTGCGGACATATTGTGTACAGGTATAGGAAGAAGTGGTCCTGTCTGTGTAGTATGTAATACAGGAGGAGGAGACGTTCGGACATATTGTGTACAGTCTGGAGGTATAGGAAGAAGTGGTCCTGACTGTGTAGTATGTAATACAGGAGGAGGAGACGTGCGGACATATTGTGTACAGTCTGGAGGTATAGGAAGAAGTGGTCCTGACTGTGTAGTATGTAATACGGGAGGAGGAGACGTGCGGACATATTGTGTACAGTCTGGAGGTATAGGAGAAGTGGTCCTGTCTGTGTAGTATATAGTACAGGAGGAGGAGACGTGCGGACATATTGTGTACAGTCTGGAGGTATAGGAAGAAGTGGTCCTGTCTGTGTAGTATGTAATACAGGAGGAGGAGACGTGCGGTCATATTGTGTACAGGTATAGGAAGAAGTGGTCCTGTCTGTGTAGTATGTAATACAGGAGGAGGAGACGTGCGGACATATTATGTACAGTCTGGAGGTATAGGAGAAGTGGTCCTGTCTGTGTAGTATGTAATACAGGAGGAGGAGACGTGCGGACATATTGTGTACAGACTGGAGGTATAGGAAGAAGTGGTCCTGACTGTGTAGTATGTAATACAGGAGGAGGAGACGTGCGGACATATTGTGTACAGGTATAGGAAGAAGTGGTCCTGTCTGTGTAGTATGTAATACAGGAGGAGGAGACGTGCGGACATATTGTGTACAGGTATAGGAAGAAGTGGTCCTGTCTGTGTAGTATGTAATACAGGAGGAGGAGACGTGCGGACATATTGTGTACAGGTATAGGAAGAAGTGGTCCTGTCTGTGTAGTATGTAATACAGGAGGAGGAGACGTGCGGATATATTGTGTACAGTCTGGAGATATAGGAAGAAGTGGTCCTGTCTGTGTAGTCTGTAATACAGGAGGAGGAGACGTGCGGACATATTGTGTACAGGTATAGGAAGAAGTGGTCCTGTCTGTGTAGTATGTAATACAGGAGGAGGAGACGTGCGGACATATTGTGTACAGGTATAGGAAGAAGTGGTCCTGACTGTGTAGTATGTAATACAGGAGGAGGAGACGTGCGGACATATTGTGTACAGTCTGGAGGTATAGGAAGAAGTGGTCCTGACTGTGTAGTATGTAATACAGGAGGAGGAGACGTGCGGACATATTGTGTACAGGTATAGGAAGAAGTGGTGCTGTCTGTGTAGTATGTAATACAGGAGGAGGAGACGTGCGGACATATTGTGTACAGGTATAGGAGAAGTGGTCCTGTCTGTGTAGTATGTAATACAGGAGGAGGAGACGTGCGGACATATTGTGTACAGTCTGGAGGTATAGGAAGAAGTGGTCCTGTCTGTGTAGTATGTAATACAGGAGGAGGAGACGTGCGGACATATTGTGTACAGGTATAGGAAGAAGTAGTCCTGTCTGTGTAGTATGTAATACAGGAGGAGGAGACGTGCGGACATATTGTGTACAGGTATAGGAAGAAGTGGTCCTGTCTGTGTAGTATGTAATACAGGAGGAGGAGACGTGCGGACATATTGTGTACAGTCTGGAGGTATAGGAAGAAGTGGTCCTGACTGTGTAGTATGTAATACAGGAGGAGGAGACGTGCGGACATATTGTGTACAGTCGGGTATAGGAAGAAGTGGTCCTGTCTGTGTAGTATGTAATACAGGAGGAGGAGACGTGCGGACATATTGTGTACAGTCTGGAGGTATAGGAAGAAGTGGTCCTGTCTGTGTAGTATGTAATACAGGAGGAGGAGACGTGCGGACATATTGTGTACAGTCTGGAGGTATAGGAAGAAGTGGTCCTGTCTGTGTAGTATGGGGCGGGTCCTTCTGTGTGTTTAATACAGGAGGAGGAGACGTGCGGATATATTGTGTACAGTCTGGAGATATAGGAAGAAGTGGTCCTGTCTGTGTAGTATGTAATACAGGAGGAGGAGACGTGCGGACTTGGACAGGTATGGGGTGGTCCTGTCTGTGTGTTGTGATACAGGGGGGGGTGCGGTTTGTGAGGTATAGGAAGAAGTGGTCCTGTCTGTGTAGTATGTAATACAGGAGGAGGAGACGTGCGGACATATTGTGTACAGTCTGGAGGTATAGGAAGAAGTGGTCCTGTCTGTGTAGTATGTAATACAGGAGGAGGAGACGTGCGGACATATTGTGTACAGGGGGTATAGGAAGAAGTGGTCCTGTCTGTGTAGTATGTAATACAGGAGGAGGAGACGTGCGGACATATTGTGTACAGGGGTATAGGAAGAAGTGGTCCTGTCTGTGTAGTATGTAATACAGGAGGAGGAGACGTGCGGACATATTGTGTACAGTCTGGAGGTATAGGAAGAAGTGGTCCTGTCTGTGTAGTATGTAATACAGGAGGAGGAGACGTGCGGACATATTGTGTACAGTCTGGAGGTATAGGAAGAAGTGGTCCTGACTGTGTAGTATGTAATACAGGAGGAGGAGACGTGCGGACATATTGTGTACAGGTATAGGAAGAAGTTGTTCTGTCTGTGTAGTATATAGTACAGGAGGAGGAGACGTGCGGACATATTGTGTACAGTCTGGAGGTATAGGAAGAAGTGGTCCTGTCTGTGTAGTATGTAATACAGGAGGAGGAGACGTGAGGACATATTGTGTACAGATATAGGAAGAAGTGGTCCTGACTGTGTAGTATGTAATACAGGAGGAGGAGACGTGCGGACATATTGTGTACAGTCAGGAGGTATAGGAAGAAGTGGTCCTGTCTGTGTAGTATGTAATACAGGAGGAGGAGACGTGCGGACATATTGTGTACAGGTATAGGAAGAAGTGGTCCTGACTGTGTAGTATATAGTACAGGAGGAGGAGACGTGCGGACATATTGTGTACAGTCTGGAGGTATAGGAAGAAGTGGTCCTGTCTGTGTAGTATGTAATACAGGAGGAGGAGACGTGCGGACATATTGTGTACAGTCAGGAGGTATAGGAAGAAGTGGTCCTGTCTGTGTAGTATGTAATACAGGAGGAGGAGACGTGCGGTCATATTGTGTACAGGTATAGGAAGAAGTGGTCCTGACTGTGTAGTATGTAATACAGGAGGAGGAGACGTACGGACATATTGTGTACAGTCTGGAGGTATAGGAGAAGTGGTCCTGTCTGTGTAGTATGTAATACAGGAGGAGGAGACGTGCGGACATATTGTGTACAGTCAGGAGGTATAGGAAGAAGTGGTCCTGTCTGTGTAGTATGTAATACAGGAGGAGGAGACGTGCGGTCATATTGTGTACAGGTATAGGAAGAAGTGGTCCTGTCTGTGTAGTATGTAATACAGGAGGAGGAGACGTACGGACATATTGTGTACAGTCTGGAGGTATAGGAGAAGTGGTCCTGTCTGTGTAGTATGTAATACAGGAGGAGGAGACGTGCGGACATATTGTGTACAGACTGGAGGTATAGGAAGAAGTGGTCCTGTCTGTGTAGTATATAGTACAGGAGGAGGAGACGTGCGGACATATTGTGTACAGGTATAGGAAGAAGTGGTCCTGACTGTGTAGTATGTAATACAGGAGGAGGAGACGTGCGGACATATTGTGTACAGTCTGGAGGTATAGGAAGAAGTGGTCCTGACTGTGTAGTATGTAATACAGGAGGAGGAGACGTGCGGACATATTGTGTACAGGTATAGGAAGAAGTGGTCCTGTCTGTGTAGTATGTAATACAGGAGGAGGAGACGTGCGGACATATTGTGTACAGGTATAGGAAGAAGTGGTCCTGTCTGTGTAGTATGTAATACAGGAGGGGAGGAGACGTGCGGACATATTGTGTACAGGTATAGGAAGAAGTGGTCCTGTCTGTGTAGTATGTAATACAGGAGGAGGAGACGTGCGGATATATTGTGTACAGTCTGGAGATATAGGAAGAAGTGGTCCTGTCTGTGTAGTATGTAATACAGGAGGAGGAGACGTGCGGACATATTGTGTACAGGTATAGGAAGAAGTGGTCCTGTCTGTGTAGTATGTAATACAGGAGGAGGAGACGTGCGGACATATTGTGTACAGGTATAGGAAGAAGTGGTCCTGACTGTGTAGTATGTAATACAGGAGGAGGAGACGTGCGGACATATTGTGTACAGTCTGGAGGTATAGGAAAAAGTGGTCCTGACTGTGTAGTATGTAATACAGGAGGAGGAGACGTGCGGACATATTGTGTACAGTCTGGAGGTATAGGAAGAAGTGGTCCTGACTGTGTAGTATGTAATACAGGAGGAGGAGGCGCGCGGACGAGTCGTGCGGACATACGTTGTGTACAGGTATAGGAAGAAGTGGTCCTGTCTGTGTAGTATGTAATACAGGAGGAGGAGACGTGCGGACATATTGTGTACAGGTATAGGAAGAAGTGGTCCTGACTGTGTAGTATGTAATACAGGAGGAGGAGACGTGCAGACATATTGTGTACAGTCTGGAGGTATAGGAAGAAGTGGTCCTGACTGTGTAGTATGTAATACAGGAGGAGGAGACGTGCAGACATATTGTGTACAGTCTGGAGGTATAGGAAGAAGTGGTCCTGACTGTGTAGTATGTAATACAGGAGGAGGAGACGTGCGGACATATTGTGTACAGGTATAGGAAGAAGTGGTGCTGTCTGTGTAGTATGTAATACAGGAGGAGGAGACGTGCGGACATATTGTGTACAGTCTGGAGGTATAGGAAGAAGTGGTCCTGTCTGTGTAGTATGTAATACAGGAGGAGGAGACGTGCGGACATATTGTGTACAGGTATAGGAAGAAGTGGTCCTGTCTGTGTAGTATGTAATACAGGAGGAGGAGACGTGCGGACATATTGTGTACAGGTATAGGAAGAAGTGGTCCTGTCTGTGTAGTATGTAATACAGGAGGAGGAGACGTGCGGACATATTGTGTACAGTCTGGAGGTATAGGAAGAAGTGGTCCTGACTGTGTAGTATGTAATACAGGAGGAGGAGACGTGCGGACATATTGTGTACAGTCTGGAGGTATAGGAAGAAGTGGTCCTGTCTGTGTAGTATGTAATACAGGAGGAGGAGACGTGCGGATATATTGTGTACAGTCTGGAGATATAGGAAGAAGTGGTCCTGTCTGTGTAGTATGTAATACAGGAGGAGGAGACATGCGGACATATTGTGTACAGTCTGGAGGTATAGGAAGAAGTGGTCCTGTCTGTGTAGTATGTAATACAGGAGGAGGAGACGTGCGGACATATTGTGTACAGTCTGGAGGTATAGGAAGAAGTGGTCCTGTCTGTGTAGTATGTAATACAGGAGGAGGAGACGTGCGGACATATTGTGTACAGGTATAGGAAGAAGTGGTCCTGTCTGTGTAGTATGTGATACAGGAGGAGGAGACGTGCGGACATATTGTGTACAGGTATAGGAAGAAGTGGGCCTGTCTGTGTAGTATGTAATACAGGAGGAGGAGAAGTGCGGACATATTGTGTACAGTCTGGAGGTATAGGAAGAAGTGGTCCTGACTGTGTAGTATGTAATACAGGAGGAGGAGACGTGCGGACATATTGTGTACAGGTATAGGAAGAAGTGGTCCTGTCTGTGTAGTATGTAATACAGGAGGAGGAGAAGTGCGGACATATTGTGTACAGTCTGGAGGTATAGGAAGAACTGGTCCTGACTGTGTAGTATGTAATACAGGAGGAGGAGACGTGCGGACATATTGTGTACAGTGTGGAGGTATAGGAAGAAGTGGTCCTGTCTGTGTAGTATGTAATACAGGAGGAGGAGACGTGCGGACATATTGTGTACAGTCTGGAGGTATAGGAAGAAGTGGTCCTGACTGTGTAGTATGTAATACAGGAGGAGGAGACGTGCGGACATATTGTGTACAGTCTGGAGGTATAGGAAGAAGTGGTCCTGTCTGTGTAGTATGTAATACAGGAGGAGGAGACGTGCGGACATATTGTGTACAGGTATAGGAAGAAGTGGTTCTGTCTGTGTAGTATATAGTACAGGAGGATGAGACGTGCGGACATATTGTGTACAGTCTGGAGGTATAGGAAGAAGTGGTCCTGTCTGTGTAGTATGTAATACAGGAGGAGGAGACGTGAGGACATATTGTGTACAGATATAGGAAGAAGTGGTCCTGTCTGTGTAGTATGTAATACAGGAGGAGGAGACGTGCGGACATATTGTGTACAGTCAGGAGGTATAGGAAGAAGTGGTCCTGTCTGTGTAGTATGTAATACAGGAGGAGGAGACGTGCGGACATATTGTGTACAGGTATAGGAAGAAGTGGTCCTGACTGTGTAGTATATAGTACAGGAGGAGGAGACGTGCGGACATATTGTGTACAGTCTGGAGGTATAGGAAGAAGTGGTCCTGTCTGTGTAGTATGTAATACAGGAGGAGGAGACGTGCGGACATATTGTGTACAGTCAGGAGGTATAGGAAGAAGTGGTCCTGTCTGTGTAGTATGTAATACAGGAGGAGGAGACGTGCGGTCATATTGTGTACAGGTATAGGAAGAAGTGGTCCTGACTGTGTAGTATGTAATACAGGAGGAGGAGACGTGCGGACATATTGTGTACAGGTATAGGAAGAAGTGGTCCTGTCTGTGTAGTATGTAATACAGGAGGAGGAGACGTGCGGTCATATTGTGTACAGGTATAGGAAGAAGTGGTCCTGACTGTGTAGTATGTAATACAGGAGGAGGAGACGTGCGGTCATATTGTGTACAGGTATAGGAAGAAGTGGTCCTGACTGTGTAGTATGTAATACAGGAGGAGGAGACGTGCGGTCATATTGTGTACAGGTATAGGAAGAAGTGGTCCTGACTGTGTAGTATGTAATACAGGAGGAGGAGACGTGCGGACATATTGTGTACAGTCTGGAGGTATAGGAAGAAGTGGTCCTGACTGTGTAGTATGTAATACAGGAGGAGGAGACGTGCGGACATATTGTGTACAGGTATAGGAAGAAGTGGTCCTGTCTGTGTAGTATGTAATACAGGAGGAGGAGACGTTCGGACATATTGTGTACAGTCTGGAGGTATAGGAAGAAGTGGTCCTGACTGTGTAGTATGTAATACAGGAGGAGGAGACGTGCGGACATATTGTGTACAGTCTGGAGGTATAGGAAGAAGTGGTCCTGACTGTGTAGTATGTAATACGGGAGGAGGAGACGTGCGGACATATTGTGTACAGTCTGGAGGTATAGGAGAAGTGGTCCTGTCTGTGTAGTATATAGTACAGAAGGAGGAGACGTGCGGACATATTGTGTACAGGTATAGGAAGAAGTGGTCCTGTCTGTGTAGTATATAGTACAGGAGGAGGAGACGTGCGGACATATTGTGTACAGTCTGGAGGTATAGGAAGAAGTGGTCCTGTCTGTGTAGTATGTAATACAGGAGGAGGAGACGTGCGGTCATATTGTGTACAGGTATAGGAAGAAGTGGTCCTGTCTGTGTAGTATGTAATACAGGAGGAGGAGACGTGCGGACATATTGTGTACAGTCTGGAGGTATAGGAGAAGTGGTCCTGTCTGTGTAGTATGTAATACAGGAGGAGGAGACGTGCGGACATATTGTGTACAGACTGGAGGTATAGGAAGAAGTGGTCCTGACTGTGTAGTATGTAATACAGGAGGAGGAGACGTGCGGACATATTGTGTACAGGTATAGGAAGAAGTGGTCCTGTCTGTGTAGTATGTAATACAGGAGGAGGAGACGTGCGGACATATTGTGTACAGGTATAGGAAGAAGTGGTCCTGTCTGTGTAGTATGTAATACAGGAGGAGGAGACATGCGGACATATTGTGTACAGGTATAGGAAGAAGTGGTCCTGTCTGTGTAGTATGTAATACAGGAGGAGGAGACGTGCGGACATATTGTGTACAGTCTGGAGGTATAGGAGAAGTGGTCCTGTCTGTGTAGTATGTAATACAGGAGGAGGAGACGTGCGACTTTTTTGGCCGCCGGGGGTGGGGGGCCTGCTGTGTAGTATGTAATACAGGAGGAGGAGACGTGCGGCTTTGTGTACAGGTATAGGAAGAAGTGGTCCTGTCTGTGTAGTATGTAATACAGGAGGAGGAGACGTGCGGACATATTGTGTACAGGTATAGGAAGAAGTGGTCCTGTCTGTGTAGTATGTAATACAGGAGGAGGAGACATGCGGACATATTGTGTACAGGTATAGGAAGAAGTGGTCCTGTCTGTGTAGTATGTAATACAGGAGGAGGAGACGTGCGGACATATTGTGTACAGGTATAGGAAGAAGTGGTCCTGACTGTGTAGTATGTAATACAGGAGGAGGAGACGTGCGGACATATTGTGTACAGTCTGGAGGTATAGGAAGAAGTGGTCCTGACTGTGTAGTATGTAATACAGGAGGAGGAGACGTGCGGACATATTGTGTACAGGTATAGGAAGAAGTGGTGCTGTCTGTGTAGTATGTAATACAGGAGGAGGAGACGTGCGGACATATTGTGTACAGGTATAGGAGAAGTGGTCCTGTCTGTGTAGTATGTAATACAGGAGGAGGAGACGTGCGGACATATTGTGTACAGTCTGGAGGTATAGGAAGAAGTGGTCCTGTCTGTGTAGTATGTAATACAGGAGGAGGAGACGTGCGGACATATTGTGTACAGGTATAGGAAGAAGTGGTCCTGTCTGTGTAGTATGTAATACAGGAGGAGGAGACGTGCGGACATATTGTGTACAGGTATAGGAAGAAGTGGTCCTGTCTGTGTAGTATGTAATACAGGAGGAGGAGACGTGCGGACATATTGTGTACAGTCTGGAGGTATAGGAAGAAGTGGTCCTGACTGTGTAGTATGTAATACAGGAGGAGGAGACGTGCGGACATATTGTGTACAGTATGGAGGTATAGGAAGAAGTGGTCCTGTCTGTGTAGTATGTAATACAGGAGGAGGAGACGTGCGGATATATTGTGTACAGTCTGGAGATATAGGAAGAAGTGGTCCTGTCTGTGTAGTATGTAATACAGGAGGAGGAGACGTGCGGACATATTGTGTACAGGTATAGGAAGAAGTGGTCCTGTCTGTGTAGTATGTGATACAGGAGGAGGAGACGTGCGGACATATTGTGTACAGGTATAGGAAGAAGTGGTCCTGTCTGTGTAGTATGTAATACAGGAGGAGGAGAAGTGCGGACATATTGTGTACAGTCTGGAGGTATAGGAAGAAGTGGTCCTGACTGTGTAGTATGTAATACAGGAGGAGGAGACGTGCGGACATATTGTGTACAGGTATAGGAAGAAGTGGTCCTGTCTGTGTAGTATGTAATACAGGAGGAGGAGAAGTGCGGACATATTGTGTACAGTCTGGAGGTATAGGAAGAACTGGTCCTGACTGTGTAGTATGTAATACAGGAGGAGGAGACGTGCGGACATATTGTGTACAGTCTGGAGGTATAGGAAGAAGTGGTCCTGTCTGTGTAGTATGTAATACAGGAGGAGGAGACGTGCGGACATATTGTGTACAGTCTGGAGGTATAGGAAGAAGTGGTCCTGTCTGTGTAGTATGTAATACAGGAGGAGGAGACGTGCGGACATATTGTGTACAGGTATAGGAAGAAGTGGTTCTGTCTGTGTAGTATATAGTACAGGAGGAGGAGACGTGCGGACATATTGTGTACAGTCTGGAGGTATAGGAAGAAGTAGTCCTGTCTGTGTAGTATGTAATACAGGAGGAGGAGACGTGAGGACATATTGTGTACAGATATAGGAAGAAGTGGTCCTGACTGTGTAGTATGTAATACAGGAGGAGGAGACGTGCGGACATATTGTGTACAGTCAGGAGGTATAGGAAGAAGTGGTCCTGTCTGTGTAGTATGTAATACAGGAGGAGGAGACGTGCGGACATATTGTGTACAGGTATAGGAAGAAGTGGTCCTGACTGTGTAGTATATAGTACAGGAGGAGGAGACGTGCGGACATATTGTGTACAGTCTGGAGGTATAGGAAGAAGTGGTCCTGTCTGTGTAGTATGTAATACAGGAGGAGGAGACGTGCGGACATATTGTGTACAGTCAGGAGGTATAGGAAGAAGTGGTCCTGTCTGTGTAGTATGTAATACAGGAGGAGGAGACGTGCGGTCATATTGTGTACAGGTATAGGAAGAAGTGGTCCGGACTGTGTAGTATGTAATACAGGAGGAGGAGACGTGCGGACATATTGTGTACAGGTATAGGAAGAAGTGGTCCTGTCTGTGTAGTATGTAATACAGGAGGAGGAGACGTGCGGTCATATTGTGTACAGGTATAGGAAGAAGTGGTCCTGACTGTGTAGTATGTAATACAGGAGGAGGAGACGTGCGGTCATATTGTGTACAGGTATAGGAAGAAGTGGTCCTGACTGTGTAGTATGTAATACAGGAGGAGGAGACGTGCGGTCATATTGTGTACAGGTATAGGAAGAAGTGGTCCTGACTGTGTAGTATGTAATACAGGAGGAGGAGACGTGCGGACATATTGTGTACAGTCTGGAGGTATAGGAAGAAGTGGTCCTGACTGTGTAGTATGTAATACAGGAGGAGGAGACGTGCGGACATATTGTGTACAGGTATAGGAAGAAGTGGTCCTGACTGTGTAGTATATAGTACAGGAGGGGGGGGCGTGCGGACTTTTTTTGTACAGTCTGGAGGTATAGGAAGAAGTGGTCCTGACTGTGTAGTATGTAATACAGGAGGAGGAGACGTGCGGACATATTGTGTACAGGTATAGGAAGAAGTGGTCCTGTCTGTGTAGTATGTAAAGAGGAGGAGGAGACGTTCGGACATATTGTGTACAGTCTGGAGGTATAGGAAGAAGTGGTCCTGACTGTGTAGTATGTAATACAGGAGGAGGAGACGTGCGGACATATTTTGTACAGTCTGGAGGTATAGGAAGAAGTGGTCCTGTCTGTGTAGTATGTAATACGGGAGGAGGAGACGTGCGGACATATTGTGTACAGCGGAGGTATAGGAAGAAGTGGTCCTGTCTGTGTAGTATATAGTACAGGAGGAGGAGACGTGCGGACATATTGTGTACAGTCTAGGAGGTAGAAGTGGTAGGAAGAAGTGGTCCTGTCTGTGTAGTTGTTATACAGGACGGAGGAGGGGGGACGTGCGGTCATATTGTGTACAGGGTATAGGAAGAAGTGGTCCTGTCTGTGTAGTATGTAATACAGGAGGAGGAGACGTGCGGACATATTGTGTACAGTCTGGAGGTATAGGAGAAGTGGTCCTGTCTGTGTAGTATGTAATACAGGAGGAGGAGACGTGCGGACATATTGTGTACAGACTGGAGGTATAGGAAGAAGTGGTCCTGACTGTGTAGTATGTAATACAGGAGGAGGAGACGTGCGGACATATTGTGTACAGGTATAGGAAGAAGTGGTCCTGTCTGTGTAGTATGTAATACAGGAGGAGGAGACGTGCGGACATATTGTGTACAGGTATAGGAAGAAGTGGTCCTGTCTGTGTAGTTGTAATACAGGAGGAGGAGACGTGCGGACATATTGTGTACAGGTATAGGAAGAAGTGGTCCTGTCTGTGTAGTATGTAATACAGGAGGAGGAGACGTGCGGATATATTGTGTACAGTCTGGAGGTATAGGAAGAAGTGGTCCTGTCTGTGTAGTATGTAATACAGGAGGAGGAGACGTGCGGACATATTGTGTACAGCGGGTATAGGAAGAAGTGGTCCTGTCTGTGTAGTATGTAATACAGGAGGAGGAGACGTGCGGACATATTGTGTACAGGTATAGGAAGAAGTGGTCCTGACTGTGTAGTATGTAATACAGGAGGAGGAGACGTGCGGACATATTGTGTACAGTCTGGAGGTATAGGAAGAAGTGGTCCTGACTGTGTAGTATGTAATACAGGAGGAGGAGACGTGCGGACATATTGTGTACAGTCTGGAGGTATAGGAAGAAGTGGTCCTGACTGTGTAGTATGTAATACAGGAGGAGGAGACGTGCAGGACATATTGTGTACAGGGTATAGGAAGAAGTGGTGCTGTCTGTGTAGTATGTAATACAGGAGGAGGAGACGTGCGGACATATTGTGTACAGTCTGGAGGTATAGGAAGAAGTGGTCCTGACTGTGTAGTATGTAATACAGGAGGAGGAGACGTGCGGACATATTGTGTACAGTCTGGAGGTATAGGAAGAAGTGGTCCTGTCTGTGTAGTATGTAATACAGGAGGAGGAGACGTGCGGATATATTGTGTACAGTCTGGAGGTATAGGAAGAAGTGGTCCTGTCTGTGTAGTATGTAATACAGGAGGAGGAGACGTGCGGACATATTGTGTACAGTCTGGAGGTATAGGAAGAAGTGGTCCTGTCTGTGTAGTATGTAATACAGGAGGAGGAGACGTGCGGACATATTGTGTACAGTCTGGAGGTATAGGAAGAAGTGGTCCTGTCTGTGTAGTATGTAATACAGGAGGAGGAGACGTGCGGACATATTGTGTACAGGGTATAGGAAGAAGTGGTCCTGTCTCTGTGGTAGTATGTAATACAGGAGGAGGAGACGTGCGGACATATTGTGTACAGTCTGGAGGTATAGGAAGAAGTGGTCCTGTCTGTGTAGTATGTAATACAGGAGGAGGAGACGTGCGGACATATTGTGTACAGGTATAGGAAGAAGTGGTCCTGTCTGTGTAGTATGTAATACAGGAGGAGGAGAAGTGCGGACATATTGTGTACAGTCTGGAGGTATAGGAAGAAGTGGTCCTGACTGTGTAGTATGTAATACAGGAGGAGGAGACGTGCGGACATATTGTGTACAGTGGAGGTATAGGAAGAAGTGGTCCTGTCTGTGTAGTATGTAATACAGGAGGAGGAGACGTGCGGACATATTGTGTACAGTCTGGAGGTATAGGAAGAAGTGGTCCTGTCTGTGTAGTATGTAATACAGGAGGAGGAGACGTGCGGACATATTGTGTACAGGGAGGTATAGGAAGAAGTGGTCCTGACTGTGTAGTATGTAATACAGGAGGAGGAGACGTGGGGTCATATTGTGTACAGGTATAGGAAGAAGTGGTCCTGCTGTGTAGTATGTAATACAGGAGGAGGAGAGTGCGGCATATTGTGTCAGGTATAGGAAGAAGTGGTCCTGTCTGTGTAGTATGTAATACAGGAGGAGGAGACGTGCGGACATATTGTGTACAGGTATAGGAAGAAGTGGTCCTGTCTGTGTAGTATGTAATACAGGAGGAGGAGACGTGCGGACATATTGTGTACAGTTGGGGTATAGGAAGAAGTGGTCCTGTCTGTGTAGTATGTAATACAGGAGGAGGAGACGTGCGGACATATTGTGTACAGTCTGGAGGTATAGGAAGAAGTGGTCCTGACTGTGTAGTATGTAATACAGGAGGAGGAGACGTGCGGACATATTGTGTACAGTCTGGAGGTATAGGAAGAAGTGGTCCTGTCTGTGTAGTATGTAATACAGGAGGAGGAGACGTGCGGACATATTGTGTACAGTCTGGAGGTATAGGAAGAAGTGGTCCTGTCTGTGTAGTATGTAATACAGGAGGAGGAGACGTGCGGACATATTGTGTACAGGTATAGGAAGAAGTGGTCCTGTCTGTGTAGTATGTAATACAGGAGGAGGAGACGTGCGGACATATTGTGTACAGTCTGGAGGTATAGGAAGAAGTGGTCCTGTCTGTGTAGTATGTAATACAGGAGGAGGAGACGTGCGGACATATTGTGTACAGCGGTATAGGAAGAAGTGGTCCTGTCTGTGTAGTATGTAGTACAGGAGGAGGAGACGTGGGGCATATTGTGTACAGTCTGGAGGTATAGGAAGAAGTGGTCCTGTCTGTGTAGTATGTAGTACAGGAGGAGGAGACGTGCGGACATATTGTGTACAGTCTGGAGGTATAGGAAGAAGTGGTCCTGTCTGTGTAGTATGTAATACAGGAGGAGGAGACGTGCGGACATATTGTGTACAGTCTGGAGGTATAGGAAGAAGTGGTCCTGTCTGTGTAGTATGTAATACAGGAGGAGGAGACGTACGGGGACATATTGTGTACAGTCTGGAGGTATAGGAAGAAGTGGTCCTGTCTGTGTAGTATGTAATACAGGAGGAGGAGACGTGAGGACATATTGTGTACAGGTATAGGAAGAAGTGGTCCTGTCTGTGTAGTATGTAATACAGGAGGAGGAGACGTGCGGACATATTGTGTACAGTCTGGAGGTATAGGAAGAAGTGGTCCTGTCTGTGTAGTATGTAATACAGGAGGAGGAGACGTGCGGACATATTGTGTACAGTCAGGAGGTATAGGAAGAAGTGGTCCTGTCTGTGTAGTATGTAATACAGGAGGAGGAGACGTGCGGGACATATTGTGTAGGTAGGAGAAGTGGTCCTGTCTGTGTGTAGGTATGGGGGGGGTGCGGACTATTGTGTGGTATAGGAAGAAGTGGTCCTGTCTGTGTAGTATGTAATACAGGAGGAGGAGACGTGCGGACATATTGTGTACAGTCTGGAGGTATAGGAAGAAGTGGTCCTGTCTGTGTAGTATATAGTACAGGAGGAGGAGACGTGCGGACATATTGTGTACAGTCTGGAGGTATAGGAAGAAGTGGTCCTGTCTGTGTAGTATGTAGTACAGGAGGAGGAGACGTGCGGACATATTGTGTACAGGTATAGGAAGAAGTGGTCCTGACTGTGTAGTATGTAATACAGGAGGAGGAGACGTGCGGACATATTGTGTACAGTCTGGAGGTATAGGAAGAAGTGGTCCTGTCTGTGTAGTATGTAATACAGGAGGAGGAGACGTGCAGACATATTGTGTACAGTCTGGAGGTATAGGAAGAAGTGGTCCTGTCTGTGTAGTATGTAATACAGGAGGAGGAGACGTGCAGACATATTGTGTACAGGTATAGGAGAAGTGGTCCTGTCTGTGTAGTATGTAATACAGGAGGAGGAGACGTGTGGACATATTGTGTACAGGTATAGGAAGAAGTGGTCCTGTCTGTGTAGTATGTAATACAGGAGGAGGAGACGTGCGGACATATTGTGTACAGTCTGGAGGTATAGGAGAAGTGGTCCTGTCTGTGTAGTATGTAATACAGGAGGAGGAGACGTGCGGACATATTGTGTACAGTCTGGAGGTATAGGAAGAAGTGGTCCTGACTGTGTAGTATGTAATACAGGAGGAGGAGACGTGCGGACATATTGTGTACAGTCTGGAGGTATAGGAAGAAGTGGTCCTGTCTGTGTAGTATGTAATACAGGAGGAGGAGAAGTGCGGACATATTGTGTACAGTCTGGAGGTATAGGAAGAAGTGGTCCTGACTGTGTAGTATGTAATACAGGAGGAGGAGACGTGCGGACATATTGTGTACAGGTATAGGAAGAAGTGGTCCTGTCTGTGTAGTATGTAATACAGGAGGAGGAGACGTGCGGACATATTGTGTACAGTCTGGAGGTATAGGAAGAAGTGGTCCTGACTGTGTAGTATGTAATACAGGAGGAGGAGACGAGCGGACATATTGTGTACAGTCTGGAGGTATAGGAAGAAGTGGTCCTGTCTGTGTAGTATGTAATACAGGAGGAGGAGACGTGCGGACATATTGTGTACAGTCTGGAGGTATAGGAAGAAGTGGTCCTGTCTGTGTAGTATGTAATACAGGAGGAGGAGACGTGCGGACATATTGTGTACAGTTGGAGGTATAGGAAGAAGTGGTCCTGTCTGTGTAGTATGTAATACAGGAGGAGGAGACGTGCGGACATATTGTGTACAGTCTGGAGGTATAGGAAGAAGTGGTCCTGTCTGTGTAGTATGTAATACAGGAGGAGGAGACGTGCGGACATATTGTGTACAGTCTGGAGGTATAGGAAGAAGTGGTCCTGTCTGTGTAGTATGTAATACAGGAGGAGGAGACGTGCGGACATATTGTGTACAGTCTGGAGGTATAGGAAGAAGTGGTCCTGTCTGTGTAGTATGTAATACAGGAGGAGGAGACGTGCGGACATATTGTGTACAGTCTGGAGGTATAGGAAGAAGTGGTCCTGTCTGTGTAGTATGTAATACAGGAGGAGGAGACGTGCGGACATATTGTGTACAGTCTGGAGGTATAGGAAGAAGTGGTCCTGTCTGTGTAGTATGTAATACAGGAGGAGGAGACGTGCGGACATATTGTGTACAGCTGGGGTATAGGAAGAAGTGGTCCTGTCTGTGTAGTATGTAATACAGGAGGAGGAGACGTGCGGACATATTGTGTACAGTCTGGAGGTATAGGAAGAAGTGGTCCTGTCTGTGTAGTATGTAATACAGGAGGAGGAGACGTGCGGACATATTGTGTACAGTCTGGAGGTATAGGAAGAAGTGGTCCTGACTGTGTAGTATGTAATACAGGAGGAGGAGACGTGCGGACATATTGTGTACAGGTATAGGAAGAAGTGGTCCTGTCTGTGTAGTATGTAATACAGGAGAAGGAGACGTGCGGACATATTGTGTACAGTCTGGAGGTATAGGAAGAAGTGGTCCTGTCTGTGTAGTATGTAATACAGGAGGAGGAGACGTGCGGACATATTGTGTACAGTCTGGAGGTATAGGAAGAAGTGGTCCTGTCTGTGTAGTATGTAGTACAGGAGGAGGAGACGTGCGGACATATTGTGTACAGTCTGGAGGTATAGGAAGAAGTGGTCCTGTCTGTGTAGTATGTAATACAGGAGGAGGAGACGTGCGGACATATTGTGTACAGTCTGGAGGTATAGGAAGAAGTGGTCCTGTCTGTGTAGTATGTAATACAGGAGGAGGAGACGTGAGGACATATTGTGTACAGGTATAGGAAGAAGTGGTCCTGACTGTGTAGTATGTAATACAGGAGGAGGAGACGTGCGGACATATTGTGTACAGTCAGGAGGTATAGGAAGAAGTGGTCCTGTCTGTGTAGTATGTAATACAGGAGGAGGAGACGTGCGGACATATTGTGTACAGGTATAGGAAGAAGTGGTCCTGTCTGTGTAGTATGTAATACAGGAGGAGGAGACGTGCGGACATATTGTGTACAGTCTGGAGGTATAGGAAGAAGTGGTCCTGTCTGTGTAGTATGTAATACAGGAGGAGGAGACGTGCGGACATATTGTGTACAGGTATAGGAAGAAGTGGTCCTGTCTGTGTAGTATGTAGTACAGGAGGAGGAGACGTGCGGACATATTGTGTACAGTCTGGAGGTATAGGAAGAAGTGGTCCTGTCTGTGTAGTATGTAATACAGGAGGAGGAGAGGTGCGGACATATTGTGTACAGTCTGGAGGTATAGGAAGAAGTGGTCCTGTCTGTGTAGTATGTAGTACAGGAGGAGGAGACGTGCGGACATATTGTGTACAGGTATAGGAAGAAGTGGTCCTGACTGTGTAGTATGTAATACAGGAGGAGGAGACGTGCGGACATATTGTGTACAGGGTATAGGAAGAAGTGGTCCTGTCTGTGTAGTATGTAATACAGGAGGAGGAGACGTGCGGACATATTGTGTACAGTCTGGAGGTATAGGAAGAAGTGGTCCTGTCTGTGTAGTATGTAATACAGGAGGAGGAGACGTGCGGACATATTGTGTACAGTCTGGAGGTATAGGAAGAAGTGGTCCTGACTGTGTAGTATGTAATACAGGAGGAGGAGACGTGCGGACATATTGTGTACAGTCTGGAGGTATAGGAAGAAGTGGTCCTGTCTGTGTAGTATGTAATACAGGAGGAGGAGAAGTGCGGACATATTGTGTACAGTCTGGAGGTATTGGAAGAAGTGGTCCTGTCTGTGTAGTATGTAATACAGGAGGAGGAGACGTGCGGACATATTGTGTACAGGTATAGGAAGAAGTGGTCCTGTCTGTGTAGTATGTAATACAGGAGGAGGAGACGTGCGGACATATTGTGTACAGGTATAGGAAGAAGTGGTCCTGTCTGTGTAGTATGTAATACAGGAGGAGGAGACGTGCGGACATATTGTGTACAGTCTGGAGGTATAGGAAGAAGTGGTCCTGTCTGTGTAGTATGTAATACAGGAGGAGGAGACGTGCGGACATATTGTGTACAGTCTGGAGGTATAGGAAGAAGTGGTCCTGTCTGTGTAGTATGTAATACAGGAGGAGGAGACGTGCGGACATATTGTGTACAGTCTGGAGGTATAGGAAGAAGTGGTCCTGTCTGTGTAGTATGTAATACAGGAGGAGGGAGACGTGCGGGGGGGGGGGGGGGGGGACATATTGTGTACAGTCTGGAGGTATAGGAAGAAGTGGTCCTGTCTGTGTAGTATGTAATACAGGAGGAGGAGACGTGGGCGACATAGTGTCAGTCTGGAGGTATAGGAAGAAGTGGTCCTGTCTGTGTAGTATGTAATACAGGAGGAGGAGACGTGCGGACATATTGTGTACAGTCTGGAGGTATAGGAAGAAGTGGTCCTGTCTGTGTAGTATGTAATACAGGAGGAGGAGACGTGCGGACATATTGTGTACAGCTGGAGGTATAGGAAGAAGTGGTCCTGTCTGTGTAGTATGTAATACAGGAGGAGGAGACGTGCGGACATATTGTGTACAGCGAGGTATAGGAAGAAGTGGTCCTGACTGTGTAGTATGTAATACAGGAGGAGGAGACGTGCGGTCATATTGTGTACAGGTATAGGAAGAAGTGGTCCTGGCTGTGTGTATGGAAGACAGGAGGAGGAGAGTGGGGGGCATATTGTGTACAGGTATAGGAAGAAGTGGTCCTGACTGCTGTGTAGTATGTAATACAGGAGGAGGAGACGTGCGGACATATTGTGTACAGCGGAGGTATAGGAAGAAGTGGTCCTGTCTGTGTAGTATGTAATACAGGAGGAGGAGACGTGCGGACATATTGTGTACAGGTCTGGAGGGGTATAGGAAGAAGTGGTCCTGTCTGTGTAGTATGTAATACAGGAGGAGGAGACGTGCGGACATATTGTGTACAGTCTGGAGGTATAGGAAGAAGTGGTCCTGTCTGTGTAGTATGTAATACAGGAGGAGGAGACGTGCGGACATATTGTGTACAGTCTGGAGGTATAGGAAGAAGTGGTCCTGTCTGTGTAGTATGTAATACAGGAGGAGGAGACGTGCGGACATATTGTGTACAGTCTGGAGGTATAGGAAGAAGTGGTCCTGTCTGTGTAGTATGTAATACAGGAGGAGGAGACGTGCGGACATATTGTGTACAGTCTGGAGGTATAGGAAGAAGTGGTCCTGTCTGTGTAGTATGTAATACAGGAGGAGGAGACGTGCGGACATATTGTGTACAGTCTGGAGGTATAGGAAGAAGTGGTCCTGTCTGTGTAGTATATAGTACAGGAGGAGGAGACGTGCGGACATATTGTGTACGGTCTGGAGGTATAGGAAGAAGTGGTCCTGTCTGTGTAGTATGTAATACAGGAGGAGGAGACGTGCGGACATATTGTGTACAGGTATAGGAAGAAGTGGTCCTGTCTGTGTAGTATGTAATACAGGAGGAGTAGACGTGCGGACATATTGTGTACAGTCTGGAGGTATAGGAGAAGTGGTCCTGTCTGTGTAGTATGTAATATAGGAGGAGGAGACGTGCGGACATATTGTGTACAGGTATAGGAAGAAGTGGTCCTGTCTGTGTAGTATATAGTACAGGAGGAGGAGACGTGCGGACATATTGTGTACAGTCTGGAGGTATAGGAAGAAGTGGTCCTGTCTGTGTAGTATATAGTACAGGAGGAGGAGACGTGCGGACATATTGTGTACAGTCTGGAGGTATAGGAAGAAGTGGTCCTGACTGTGTAGTATGTAATACAGGAGGAGGAGACGTGCGGACATATTGTGTACAGTCTGGAGGTATAGGAAGAAGTGGTCCTGTCTGTGTAGTATGTAATACAGGAGGAGGAGACGTGCGGACATATTGTGTACAGGTATAGGAAGAAGTGGTTCTGTCTGTGTAGTATATAGTACAGGAGGAGGAGACGTGCGGACATATTGTGTACAGTCTGGAGGTATAGGAAGAAGTGGTCCTGTCTGTGTAGTATGTAATACAGGAGGAGGAGACGTGAGGACATATTGTGTACAGATATAGGAAGAAGTGGTCCTGACTGTGTAGTATGTAATACAGGAGGAGGAGACGTGCGGACATATTGTGTACAGTCTGGAGGTATAGGAAGAAGTGGTCCTGTCTGTGTAGTATGTAATACAGGAGGAGGAGACGTGCGGACATATTGTGTACAGTCAGGAGGTATAGGAAGAAGTGGTCCTGTCTGTGTAGTATGTAATACAGGAGGAGGAGACGTGCGGACATATTGTGTACAGGTATAGGAAGAAGTGGTCCTGTCTGTGTAGTATGTAATACAGGAGGAGGAGACGTGCGGACATATTGTGTACAGTCTGGAGGTATAGGAAGAAGTGGTCCTGTCTGTGTAGTATGTAGTACAGGAGGAGGAGACGTGCGGACATATTGTGTACAGTCTGGAGGTATAGGAAGAAGTGGTCCTGTCTGTGTAGTATGTAATACAGGAGGAGGAGACGTGCGGACATATTGTGTACAGGGGGTATAGGAAGAAGTGGTCCTGTCTGTGTAGTATGTAGTACAGGAGGAGGAGACGTGCGGACATATTGTGTACAGGTATAGGAAGAAGTGGTCCTGACTGTGTAGTATGTAATACAGGAGGAGGAGAAGTGCGGACATATTGTGTACAGTCTGGAGGTATAGGAAGAAGTGGTCCTGTCTGTGTAGTATGTAATACAGGAGGAGGAGACGTGCAAACATATTGTGTACAGTCTGGAGGTATAGGAAGAAGTGGTCCTGTCTGTGTAGTATGTAATACAGGAGGAGGAGACGTGCGGACATATTGTGTACAGGTATAGGAGAAGTGGTCCTGTCTGTGTAGTATGTAATACAGGAGGAGGAGACGTGGACAGGTGGGGGGGGTGTTGTTTTTTGGGGGGGGGGGTTGTGTACAGTCTGGAGGTATAGGGAGAAGTGGTCCTGTCTGTGTAGTATGTAATACAGGAGGAGGAGACGTGCGGACATATTGTGTACAGTCTGGAGGTATAGGAAGAAGTGGTCCTGACTGTGTAGTATGTAATACAGGAGGAGGAGACGTGCGGACATATTGTGTACAGTCTGGAGGTATAGGAAGAAGTGGTCCTGTCTGTGTAGTATGTAATACAGGAGGAGGAGAAGTGCGGACATATTGTGTACAGTCTGGAGGTATAGGAAGAAGTGCCTGCGTGGAGTCCTGAGGAGGGGATCTGTGTACAGGTATAGGAAGACAGTCTGTGTGTATGTAATCAGGATGAGGAGACGTGCGGACATATTGTGTACAGTATGGAGGTATAGGAAGAAGTGGTCCTGACTGTGTAGTATGTAATACAGGAGGAGGAGACGTGCGGACATATTGTGTACAGTCTGGAGGTATAGGAAGAAGTGGTCCTGACTGTGTAGTATGTAATACAGGAGGAGGAGACGTGCGGACATATTGTGTACAGGTATAGGAGAAGTGGTCCTTTCTGTGTAGTATGTAATACAGGAGAAGGAGACGTGCGGACATATTGTGTACAGTCAGGAGGTATAGGAGAAGTGGTCCTGTCTGTGTAGTATGTAATACAGGAGGAGGAGACGTGAGGACATATTGTGTACAGGTATAGGAAGAAGTGGTCCTGTCTGTGTAGTATGTAATACTGGAGGAGGAGACGTGCGGACATATTGTTTACAGTCTGGAGATATAGGAAGAAGTGGTCCTGTCTGTGTAGTATGTAATACAGGAGGAGGAGACGTGCGGACATATTGTGTACAGTCTGGAGGTATAGGAAGAAGTGGTTCTGTCTGTGTAGTATGTAATACAGGAGGAGGAGATGTGCGGACATATTGTGTACAGTCTGGAGGTATAGGAAGAAGTGGTCCTGTCTGTGTAGTATGTAATACAGGAGGAGGAGACGTGCGGACATATTGTGTACAGTCTGGAGGTATAGGAAGAAGTGGTCCTGACTGTGTAGTATGTAATACAGGAGGAGGAGACGTGCGGACATATTGTGTACAAGTATAGGAAGAAGTGGTCCTGTCTGTGTAGTATGTAATACAGGAGGAGGAGACGTGCGGACATATTGTGTACAGTCTGGAGGTATAGGAAGAAGTGGTCCTGTCTGTGTAGTATATAGTACAGGAGGAGGAGACGTACGGACATATTGTGTACGGTCTGGAGGTATAGGAAGAAGTGGTCCTGTCTGTGTAGTATGTAATACAGGAGGAGGAGACGTGCGGACATATTGTGTACAGTCTGGAGGTATAGGAGAAGTGGTCCTGACTGTGTAGTATGTAATACAGGAGGAGGAGACGTGCGGACATATTGTGTACAGGTATAGGAAGAAGTGGTCCTGTCTGTGTAGTATGTAATACAGGAGAAGTAGACGTGCCGACATATTGTGTACAGTCTGGAGGTATAGGAGAAGTGGTCCTGTCTGTGTAGTATGTAATACAGGAGGAGGAGACGTGCGGACATATTGTGTACAGGTATAGGAAGAAATGGTCCTGTCTGTGTAGTATATAGTACAGGAGGAGGAGACGTGCGGACATATTGTGTACAGTCTGGAGGTATAGGAAGAAGTGGTCCTGTCTGTGTAGTATGTAATACAGGAGGAGGAGACGTGCGGACATATTGTGTACAGTCTGGAGGTATAGGAAGTAGTGGTCCTGTCTGTGTAGTATATAGTACAGGAGGAGGAGACGTGTGGACATATTGTGTACAGTCTGGAGGTATAGGAAGAAGTGGTCCTGACTGTGTAGTATGTAATACAGGAGGAGGAGACGTGCGGACATATTGTGTACAGTCTGGAGGTATAGGAAGAAGTGGTCCTGTCTGTGTAGTATGTAATACAGGAGGAGGAGACGTGAGGACATATTGTGTACAGATATAGGAAGAAGTGGTCCTGACTGTGTAGTATGTAATACAGGAGGAGGAGACGAGCGGACATATTGTGTACAGTCAGGAGGTATAGGAAGAAGTGGTCCTGTCTGTGTAGTATGTAATACAGGAGGAGGAGACGTGCGGACATATTGTGTACAGGTATAGGAAGAAGTGGTCCTGTCTGTGTAGTATGTAATACAGGAGGAGGAGACGTGCGGACATATTGTGTACAGTCTGGAGGTATAGGTAGAAGTGGTCCTGTCTGTGTAGTATGTAATACAGGAGGAGGAGTCGTGCGGACATATTGTGTACAGGTATAGGAAGAAGTGGTCCTGTCTGTGTAGTATATAGTACAGGAGGAGGAGACGTGCGGACATATTGTGTACAGTCTGGAGGTATAGGAAGAAGTGGTCCTGTGTGTGTAGTATGTAATACAGGAGGAGGAGAGGTGCGGACATATTGTGTACAGTCTGGAGGTATAGGAAGAAGTGGTCCTGTCTGTGTAGTATGTAGTACAGGAGGAGGAGAAGTGCGGACATATTGTGTACAGGTATAGGAAGAAGTGGTCCTGACTGTGTAGTATGTAATACAGGAGGAGGAGACGTGCGGACATATTGTGTACAGGTATAGGAAGAAGTGGTCCTGTCTGTGTAGTATGTAATACAGGAGGAGGAGACGTGCGGACATATTGTGTACAGTCTGGAGGTATAGGAGAAGTGGTCCTGTCTGTGTAGTATGTAATACAGGAGGAGGAGACGTGCGGACATATTGTGTACAGTCTGGAGGTATAGGAAGAAGTGGTACTGTCTGTGTAGTATGTAATACAGGAGGAGGAGAAGTGCGGACATATTGTGTACAGTCTGGAGGTATTGGAAGAAGTGGTCCTGACTGTGTAGTATGTAATACAGGAGGAGGAGACGTGCGGACATATTGTGTACAGGTATAGGAAGAAGTGGTCCTGTCTGTGTAGTATGTAATACAGGAGGAGGAGACGTGCGGACATATTGTGTACAGGTATAGGAAGAAGTGGTCCTGTCTGTGTAGTATGTAATACAGGATAAGGAGACGTGCGGACATATTGTGTACAGTATGGAGGTATAGGAAGAAGTGGTCCTGACTGTGTAGTATGTAATACAGGAGGAGGAGACGTGCGGACATATTGTGTACAGTCTGGAGGTATAGGAAGAAGTGGTCCTGACTGTGTAGTATGTAATACAGGAGGAGGAGACGTGCGGACATATTGTGTACAGTCAGGAGGTATAGGAGAAGTGGTCCTGTCTGTGTAGTATGTAATACAGGAGGAGGAGACGTGAGGACATATTGTGTACAGGTATAGGAAGAAGTGGTCCTGTCTGTGTAGTATGTAATACTGGAGGAGGAGACGTGCGGACATATTGTGTACAGTCTGGAGGTATAGGAAGAAGTGGTCCTGTCTGTGTAGTATGTAATACAGGAGGAGGAGACGTGCGGACATATTGTGTACAGTCTGGAGATATAGGAAGAAGTGGTCCTGTCTGTGTAGTATGTAATACAGGAGGAGGAGACGTGCGGACATATTGTGTACAGTCTGGAGGTATAGGAAGAAGTGGTTCTGTCTGTGTAGTATGTAATACAGGAGGAGGAGACGTGCGGATATATTGTGTACAGTCTGGAGGTATAGGAAGAAGTGGTCCTGTCTGTGTAGTATATAATACAGGAGGAGGAGACGAGCGGACATATTGTGTACAGGTATAGGAGAAGTGGTCCTGTCTGTGTAGTATGTAATACAGGAGGAGGAGACATGAGGACATATTGTGTACAGGTATAGGAAGAAGTGGTCCTGTCTGTGTAGTATGTAATACAGGAGGAGGAGACGTGCGGACATATTGTGTACAGTCTGGAGGTATAGGAAGAAGTGGTCCTGTCTGTGTAGTATGTAATACAGGAGGAGGAGACGAGCGGACATATTGTGTACAGGTATAGGAAGAAGTGGTCCTGTCTGTGTAGTATGTAATACAGGAGGAGTAGACAAGCGGACATATTGTGTATAGTCTGGAGGTATAGGAAGAAGTGGTCCTGTCTGTGTAGTATGTAATACAGGAGGAGGAGACGTGCGGACATATTGTGTACAGGTATTGGAAGAAGTGGTCCTGACTGTGTAGTATGTAATACAGGAGGAGGAGACGTGCGGACATATTGTGTACAATCTGGAGGTATAGGAAGAAGTGGTCCTGTCTGTGTAGTATGTAATACAGGAGGAGGAGACGTGAGGACATATTGTGTACAGGTATAGGAAGAAGTGGTCCTGTCTGTGTAGTATATAATACAGGAGGAGGAGACGTGCGGACATATTGTGTACAGTCTGGAGGTATAGGAAGAAGTGGTCCTGTCTGTGTAGTATGTAATACAGGAGGAGGAGACGTGCGGACATATTGTGTACAGACTGGAGATATAGGAAGAAGTGGTCCTGACTGTGTAGTATGTAATACAGGAGGAGGAGACGTGCGGACATATTGTGTACAGTCTGGAGGTATAGGAAGAAGTGGTCCTGACTGTGTAGTATGTAATACAGGAGGAGGAGACGTGCGGACATATTGTGTACAGTCTGGAGGTATAGGAGAAGTGGTCCTGACTGTGTAGTATGTAATACAGCAGGAGGAGACATGCGGACATATTGTGTACAGTCTGGAGGTATAGGAAGAAGTGGTCCTGTCTGTGTAGTATGTAATACAAGAGGAGGAGACGTGCGGACATATTGTGTACAGGTATAGGAAGAAGTGGTCCTGTCTGTGTAGTATGTAATACAGGAGGAGGAGACGTGCGGACATATTGTGTACAGTCTGGAGGTATAGGAGAAGTGGTCCTGTCTGTGTAGTATGTAATACAGGAGGAGGAGACGTGCGGACATATTGTGTACAGTCTGGAGGTATAGGAAGAAGTGGTCCTGTCTGTGTAGTATATAGTACAGGAGGAGGAGACGTGCGGACATATTGTGTACAGGTATAGGAGAAGTGGTTCTGTCTGTGTAGTATGTAATACAGGAGGAGGAGACGTGCGGACACATTGTGTACAGTCTGGAGGTATAGGAAGAAGTGGTCCTGTCTGTGCAGTATGAAATACAGGAGGAGGAGATGTGCGGACATATTGTGTACAGTCTGGAGGTATAGGAAGAAGTGGTCCTGTCTGTGTAGTATGTAATACAGGAGGAGGAGACGTGCGGACATATTGTGTACAGTCTGGAGATAAAGGAAGAAGTGGTCCTGTCTGTGTAGTATGTAATACAGGAGGAGGAGACGTGCGGACATATTGTGTACAATCTGGAGGTATAGGAAGAAGTGGTCCTGTCTGTGTAGTATGTAATACAGGAGGAGGAGACGTGAGGACATATTGTGTACAGGTATAGGAAGAAGTGGTCCTGTCTGTGTAGTATATAATACAGGAGGAGGAGACGTGCGGACATATTGTGTACAGTCTGGAGGTATAGGAAGAAGTGGTCCTGTCTGTGTAGTATGTAATACAGGAGGAGGAGACGTGCGGACATATTGTGTACAGACTGGAGATATAGGAAGAAGTGGTCCTGACTGTGTAGTATGTAATACAGGAGGAGGAGACGTGCGGACATATTGTGTACAGTCTGGAGGTATAGGAAGAAGTGGTCCTGACTGTGTAGTATGTAATACAGGAGGAGGAGACGTGCGGACATATTGTGTACAGTCTGGAGGTATAGGAGAAGTGGTCCTGACTGTGTAGTATGTAATACAGCAGGAGGAGACATGCGGACATATTGTGTACAGTCTGGAGGTATAGGAAGAAGTGGTCCTGACTGTGTAGTATGTAATACAGGAGGAGGAGACGTGCGGACATATTGTGTACAGTCTGGAGGTATAGGAAGAAGTGGTCCTGTCTGTGTAGTATGTAATACAGGAGGAGGAGACGTGCGGACATATTGTGTACAGGTATAGGAAGAAGTGGTCCTGTCTGTGTAGTATGTAATACAGGAGGAGGAGACGTGCGGACATATTGTGTACAGTCTGGAGGTATAGGAGAAGTGGTCCTGTCTGTGTAGTATGTAATAGAGGAGGAGGAGACGTGCGGACATATTGTGTACAGTCTGGAGGTATAGGAAGAAGTGGTCCTGTCTGTGTAGTATGTAATACAGGAGGAGGAGACGTGCAGACATATTGTGTACAGGTATAGGAGAAGTGGTCCTGTCTGTGTAGTATGTAATACAGGAGGAGGAGACGTGCGGACATATTGTGTACAGGTATAGGAAGAAGTGGTCCTGTCTGTGTAGTATGTAATACAGGAGGAGGAGGAGCGTGCGGACATATTGTGTACAGTCTGGAGGTATAGGAGAAGTGGTCCTGTCTGTGTAGTATGTAATACAGGAGGAGGAGACGTGCGGACATATTGTGTACAGTCTGGAGGTATAGGAAGAAGTGGTCCTGACTGTGTAGTATGTAATACAGGAGGAGGAGACGTGCGGACATATTGTGTACAGTCTGGAGGTATAGGAAGAAGTGGTCCTGACTGTGTAGTATGTAATACAGGAGGAGGAGACGTGCGGACATATTGTGTACAGGTATAGGAAGAAGTGGTCCTGTCTGTGTAGTATGTAATACAGGATGAGGAGACGTGCGGACATATTGTGTACAGTATGGAGGTATAGGAAGAAGTGGTCCTGACTGTGTAGTATGTAATACAGGAGGAGGAGACGTGCGGACATATTGTGTACAGTCTGGAGGTATAGGAAGAAGTGGTCCTGACTGTGTAGTATGTAATACAGGAGGAGGAGACGTGCGGACATATTGTGTACAGTCAGGAGGTATAGGAAGAAGTGGTCCTGTCTGTGTAGTATGTAATACAGGAGGAGGAGACGTGCGGACATATTGTGTACAGTATGGAGGTATAGGAAGAAGTGGTCCTGACTGTGTAGTATGTAATACAGGAGGAGGAGACGTGCGGACATATTGTGTACAGTCTGGAGGTATAGGAAGAAGTGGTCCTGTCTGTGTAGTATGTAATACAGGAGGAGGAGAGGTGAGGACATATTGTGTACAGGTATAGGAAGAAGTGGTCCTGTCTGTGTAGTATGTAATACTGGAGGAGGAGACGTGCGGACATATTGTGTACAGTCTGGAGATATAGGAAGAAGTGGTCCTCTCTGTGTAGTATGTAATACAGGAGGAGGAGACGTGCGGATATATTGTGTACAGTCTGGAGGTATAGGAAGAAGTGGTCCTGTCTGTGTAGTATATAATACAGGAGGAGGAGACGAGCGGACATATTGTGTACAGTCTGGAGGTATAGGAAGAAGTGGTCCTGTCTGTGTAGTATGTAATACAGGAGGAGGAGACGTGCAAACATATTGTGTACAGTCTGGAGGTATAGGAAGAAGTGGTCCTGTCTGTGTAGTATGTAATACAGGAGGAGGAGACGTGCAGACATATTGTGTACAGGTATAGGAGAAGTGGTCCTGTCTGTGTAGTATGTAATACAGGAGGAGGAGACGTGCGGACATATTGTGTACAGGTATAGGAAGAAGTGGTCCTGTCTGTGTAGTATGTAATACAGGAGGAGGAGACGTGCGGACATATTGTGTACAGTCTGGAGGTATAGGAGAAGTGGTCCTGTCTGTGTAGTATGTAATACAGGAGGAGGAGACGTGCGGACATATTGTGTACAGTCTGGAGGTATAGGAAGAAGTGGTCCTGTCTGTGTAGTATGTAATACAGGAGGAGGAGACGTGCGGACATATTGTGTACAGTCTGGAGGTATAGGAAGAAGTGGTCCTGTCTGTGTAGTATATAGTACAGGAGGAGGAGACGACGTACGGACATATTGTGTACGGTCTGGAGGTATAGGAAGAAGTGGTCCTGTCTGTGTAGTATGTAATACAGGAGGAGGAGACGTGCGGACATATTGTGTACAGTCTGGAGGTATAGGAGAAGTGGTCCTGACTGTGTAGTATGTAATACAGGAGGAGGAGACGTGCGGACATATTGTGTACAGGTATAGGAAGAAGTGGTCCTGTCTGTGTAGTATGTAATACAGGAGAAGTAGACGTGCCGACATATTGTGTACAGTCTGGAGGTATAGGAGAAGTGGTCCTGTCTGTGTAGTATGTAATACAGGAGGAGGAGACGTGCGGACATATTGTGTACAGGTATAGGAAGAAATGGTCCTGTCTGTGTAGTATATAGTACAGGAGGAGGAGACGTGCGGACATATTGTGTACAGTCTGGAGGTATAGGAAGAAGTGGTCCTGTCTCTGTAGTATGTAATACAGGAGGAGGAGACGTGCGGACATATTGTGTACAGTCTGGAGGTATAGGAAGAAGTGGTCCTGTCTGTGTAGTATATAGTACAGGAGGAGGAGACGTGTGGACATATTGTGTACAGTCTGGAGGTATAGGAAGAAGTGGTCCTGACTGTGTAGTATGTAATACAGGAGGAGGAGACGTGCGGACATATTGTGTACAGTCTGGAGGTATAGGAAGAAGTGGTCCTGTCTGTGTAGTATGTAATACAGGAGGAGGGAGACGTGCGGACATATTGTGTACAGGTATAGGAAGAAGTGGTTCTGTCTGTGTAGTATATAGTACAGGAGGAGGAGACGTGCGGACATATTGTGTACAGTCTGGAGGTATAGGAAGAAGTGGTCCTGTCTGTGTAGTATGTAATACAGGAGGAGGAGACGTGAGGACATATTGTGTACAGATATAGGAAGAAGTGGTCCTGACTGTGTAGTATGTAATACAGGAGGAGGAGACGAGCGGACATATTGTGTACAGTCAGGAGGTATAGGAAGAAGTGGTCCTGTCTGTGTAGTATGTAATACAGGAGGAGGAGACGTGCGGACATATTGTGTACAGGTATAGGAAGAAGTGGTCCTGTCTGTGTAGTATGTAATACAGGAGGAGGAGACGTGCGGACATATTGTGTACAGTCTGGAGGTATAGGAAGAAGTGGTCCTGTCTGTGTAGTATGTAATACAGGAGGAGGAGTCGTGCGGACATATTGTGTACAGGTATAGGAAGAAGTGGTCCTGTCTGTGTAGTATATAGTACAGGAGGAGGAGACGTGCGGACATATTGTGTACAGTCTGGAGGTATAGGAAGAAGTGGTCCTGTGTGTGTAGTATGTAATACAGGAGGAGGAGAGGTGCGGACATATTGTGTACAGTCTGGAGGTATAGGAAGAAGTGGTCCTGTCTGTGTAGTATGTAGTACAGGAGGAGGAGAAGTGCGGACATATTGTGTACAGGTATAGGAAGAAGTGGTCCTGACTGTGTAGTATGTAATACAGGAGGAGGAGACGTGCGGACATATTGTGTACAGGTATAGGAAGAAGTGGTCCTGTCTGTGTAGTATGTAATACAGGAGGAGGAGACGTGCGGACATATTGTGTACAGTCTGGAGGTATAGGAGAAGTGGTCCTGTCTGTGTAGTATGTAATACAGGAGGAGGAGACGTGCGGACATATTGTGTACAGTCTGGAGGTATAGGAAGAAGTGGTACTGTCTGTGTAGTATGTAATACAGGAGGAGGAGAAGTGCGGACATATTGTGTACAGTCTGGAGGTATTGGAAGAAGTGGTCCTGACTGTGTAGTATGTAATACAGGAGGAGGAGACGTGCGGACATATTGTGTACAGGTATAGGAAGAAGTGGTCCTGTCTGTGTAGTATGTAATACAGGAGGAGGAGACGTGCGGACATATTGTGTACAGGTATAGGAAGAAGTGGTCCTGTCTGTGTAGTATGTAATACAGGATAAGGAGACGTGCGGACATATTGTGTACAGTATGGAGGTATAGGAAGAAGTGGTCCTGACTGTGTAGTATGTAATACAGGAGGAGGAGACGTGCGGACATATTGTGTACAGTCTGGAGGTATAGGAAGAAGTGGTCCTGACTGTGTAGTATGTAATACAGGAGGAGGAGACGTGCGGACATATTGTGTACAGTCAGGAGGTATAGGAGACGTGGTCCTGTCTGTGTAGTATGTAATACAGGAGGAGGAGACGTGAGGACATATTGTGTACAGGTATAGGAAGAAGTGGTCCTGTCTGTGTAGTATGTAATACTGGAGGAGGAGACGTGCGGACATATTGTGTACAGTCTGGAGGTATAGGAAGAAGTGGTCCTGTCTGTGTAGTATGTAATACAGGAGGAGGAGACGTGCGGACATATTGTGTACAGTCTGGAGATATAGGAAGAAGTGGTCTTGTCTGTGTAGTATGTAATACAGGAGGAGGAGACGTGCGGACATATTGTGTACAGTCTGGAGGTATAGGAAGAAGTGGTTCTGTCTGTGTAGTATGTAATACAGGAAGAGGAGACGTGCGGATATATTGTGTACAGTCTGGAGGTATAGGAAGAAGTGGTCCTGTCTGTGTAGTATATAATACAGGAGGAGGAGACGAGCGGATATATTGTGTACAGGTATAGGAGAAGTGGTCCTGTCTGTGTAGTATGTAATACAGGAGGAGGAGACATGAGGACATATTGTGTACAGGTATAGGAAGAAGTGGTCCTGTCTGTGTAGTATGTAATACAGGAGGAGGAGACGTGCGGACATATTGTGTACAGTCTGGAGGTATAGGAAGAAGTGGTCCTGTCTGTGTAGTATGTAATACAGGAGGAGGAGACGAGCGGACATATTGTGTACAGGTATAGGAAGAAGTGGTCCTGTCTGTGTAGTATGTAATACAGGAGGAGTAGACGAGCGGACATATTGTGTATAGTCTGGAGGTATAGGAAGAAGTGGTCCTGTCTGTGTAGTATGTAATACAGGAGGAGGAGACGTGCGGACATATTGTGTACAGGTATTGGAAGAAGTGGTCCTGACTGTGTAGTATGTAATACAGGAGGAGGAGACGTGCGGACATATTGTGTACAATCTGGAGGTATAGGA
The DNA here is from genome assembly GCA_947044405.1 of Leptodactylus fallax. NCBI lineage: Eukaryota > Metazoa > Chordata > Amphibia > Anura > Leptodactylidae > Leptodactylus > Leptodactylus fallax. The sequence continues at coordinate 184,133 of CAMRHE010001046.1, read as the reverse complement.
AGAAGTGGTCCTGTCTGTGTAGTATGTAATACAGGAGGAGGAGACGTGAGGACATATTGTGTACAGGTATAGGAAGAAGTGGTCCTGTCTGTGTAGTATATAATACAGGAGGAGGAGACGTGCGGACATATTGTGTACAGTCTGGAGGTATAGGAAGAAGTGGTCCTGTCTGTGTAGTATGTAATACAGGAGGAGGAGACGTGCGGACATATTGTGTACAGACTGGAGATATAGGAAGAAGTGGTCCTGACTGTGTAGTATGTAATACAGGAGGAGGAGACGTGCGGACATATTGTGTACAGTCTGGAGGTATAGGAAGAAGTGGTCCTGACTGTGTAGTATGTAATACAGGAGGAGGAGACGTGCGGACATATTGTGTACAGTCTGGAGGTATAGGAGAAGTGGTCCTGACTGTGTAGTATGTAATACAGCAGGAGGAGACATGCGGACATATTGTGTACAGTCTGGAGGTATAGGAAGAAGTGGTCCTGTCTGTGTAGTATGTAATACAAGAGGAGGAGACGTGCGGACATATTGTGTACAGGTATAGGAAGAAGTGGTCCTGTCTGTGTAGTATGTAATACAGGAGGAGGAGACGTGCGGATATATTGTGTACAGTCTGGAGGTATAGGAGAAGTGGTCCTGTCTGTGTAGTATGTAATACAGGAGGAGGAGACGTGCGGACATATTGTGTACAGTCTGGAGGTATAGGAAGAAGTGGTCCTGTCTGTGTAGTATATAGTACAGGAGGAGGAGACGTGCGGACATATTGTGTACAGGTATAGGAGAAGTGGTTCTGTCTGTGTAGTATGTAATACAGGAGGAGGAGACGTGCGGACACATTGTGTACAGTCTGGAGGTATAGGAAGAAGTGGTCCTGTCTGTGCAGTATGAAATACAGGAGGAGGAGATGTGCGGACATATTGTGTACAGTCTGGAGGTATAGGAAGAAGTGGTCCTGTCTGTGTAGTATGTAATACAGGAGGAGGAGACGTGCGGACATATTGTGTACAGTCTGGAGATAAAGGAAGAAGTGGTCCTGTCTGTGTAGTATGTAATACAGGAAGAGGAGACGTGCGGACATATTGTGTACAGGTATTGGAAGAAGTGGTCCTGACTGTGTAGTATGTAATACAGGAGGAGGAGACGTGCGGACATATTGTGTACAATCTGGAGGTATAGGAAGAAGTGGTCCTGTCTGTGTAGTATGTAATACAGGAGGAGGAGACGTGAGGACATATTGTGTACAGGTATAGGAAGAAGTGGTCCTGTCTGTGTAGTATGTAATACAGGAGGAGTAGACGAGCGGACATATTGTGTATAGTCTGGAGGTATAGGAAGAAGTGGTCCTGTCTGTGTAGTATGTAATACAGGAGGAGGAGACGTGCGGACATATTGTGTACAGACTGGAGATATAGGAAGAAGTGGTCCTGACTGTGTAGTATGTAATACAGGAGGAGGAGACGTGCGGACATATTGTGTACAGTCTGGAGGTATAGGAAGAAGTGGTCCTGACTGTGTAGTATGTAATACAGGAGGAGGAGACGTGCGGACACATTGTGTACAGTCTGGAGGTATAGGAAGAAGTGGTCCTGTCTGTGCAGTATGAAATACAGGAGGAGGAGATGTGCGGACATATTGTGTACAGTCTGGAGGTATAGGAAGAAGTGGTCCTGTCTGTGTAGTATGTAATACAGGAGGAGGAGACGTGCGGACATATTGTGTACAGTCTGGAGATAAAGGAAGAAGTGGTCCTGACTGTGTAGTATGTAATACAGGAGGAGGAGACGTGCGGACATATTGTGTACAGGTATAGGAAGAAGTGGTCCTGACTATGTAGTATGTAATACAGGAGGAGGAGACGTGCGGACATATTGTGTACAGTTTGGAGGTGTAGGAAGAAGTGGTCCTGTCTGTGTAGTATGTAATACAGGAGGAGGAGACGTGCGGACATATTGTGTACAGACTGGAGGTATAGGAAGAAGTGGTCCTGACTGTGTAGTATGTAATACAGGAGGAGGAGACGTGCGGACATATTGTGTACAAGTATAGGAAGAAGTGGTCCTGTCTGTGTAGTATGTAATACAGGAGGAGGAGACGTGCGGACATATTGTGTACAGTCTGGAGGTATAGGAAGAAGTGGTCCTGTCTGTGTAGTATATAGTACAGGAGGAGGAGACGTACGGACATATTGTGTACGGTCTGGAGGTATAGGAAGAAGTGGTCCTGTCTGTGTAGTATGTAATACAGGAGGAGGAGACGTGCGGACATATTGTGTACAGGTATAGGAAGAAGTGGTCCTGTCTGTGTAGTATGTAATACAGGAGGAGTAGACGTGCGGACATATTGTGTACAGTCTGGAGGTATAGGAGAAGTGGTCCTGTCTGTGTAGTATGTAATATAGGAGGAGGAGACGTGCGGACATATTGTGTACAGGTATAGGAAGAAGTGGTCCTGTCTGTGTAGTATATAGTACAGGAGGAGGAGACGTGCGGACATATTGTGTACAGTCTGGAGGTATAGGAAGAAGTGGTCCTGTCTGTGTAGTATATAGTACAGGAGGAGGAGACGTATTGTCTATTGTGTACAGTCTGGAGGTATAGGAAGAAGTGGTCCTGACTGTGTAGTATGTAATACAGGAGGAGGAGACGTGCGGACATATTGTGTACAGTCTGGAGGTATAGGAAGAAGTGGTCCTGTCTGTGTAGTATGTAATACAGGAGGAGGAGACGTGCGGACATATTGTGTACAGGTATAGGAAGAAGTGGTTCTGTCTGTGTAGTATATAGTACAGGAGGAGGAGACGTGCGGACATATTGTGTACAGTCTGGAGGTATAGGAAGAAGTGGTCCTGTCTGTGTAGTATGTAATACAGGAGGAGGAGACGTGAGGACATATTGTGTACAGATATAGGAAGAAGTGGTCCTGACTGTGTAGTATGTAATACAGGAGGAGGAGACGTGCGGACATATTGTGTACAGTCTGGAGGTATAGGAGAAGTGGTCCTGTCTGTGTAGTATGTAATACAGGAGGAGGAGACGAGCGGACATATTGTGTACAGTCAGGAGGTATAGGAAGAAGTGGTCCTGTCTGTGTAGTATGTAATACAGGAGGAGGAGACGTGCGGACATATTGTGTACAGGTATAGGAAGAAGTGGTCCTGTCTGTGTAGTATGTAATACAGGAGGAGGAGACGTGCGGACATATTGTGTACAGGTATAGGAAGAAGTGGTCCTGTCTGTGTAGTATGTAATACAGGAGGAGGAGACGTGCGGACATATTGTGTACAGTCTGGAGGTATAGGAAGAAGTGGTCCTGTCTGTGTAGTATATAGTACAGGAGGAGGAGACGTGCGGACATATTGTGTACAGTCTGGAGGTATAGGAAGAAGTGGTCCTGTCTGTGTAGTATGTAATACAGGAGGAGGAGACGTGCGGACATATTGTGTACAGGTATAGGAAGAAGTGGTCCTGTCTGTGTAGTATGTAGTACAGGAGGAGGAGACGTGCGGACATATTGTGTACAGGTATAGGAAGAAGTGGTCCTGACTGTGTAGTATGTAATACAGGAGGAGGAGAAGTGCGGACATATTGTGTACAGTCTGGAGGTATAGGAAGAAGTGGTCCTGTCTGTGTAGTATGTAATACAGGAGGAGGAGACGTGCAAACATATTGTGTACAGTCTGGAGGTATAGGAAGAAGTGGTCCTGTCTGTGTAGTATGTAATACAGGAGGAGGAGACGTGCAGACATATTGTGTACAGGTATAGGAGAAGTGGTCCTGTCTGTGTAGTATGTAATACAGGAGGAGGAGACGTGCGGACATATTGTGTACAGGTATAGGAAGAAGTGGTCCTGTCTGTGTAGTATGTAATACAGGAGGAGGAGACGTGCGGACATATTGTGTACAGTCTGGAGGTATAGGAGAAGTGGTCCTGTCTGTGTAGTATGTAATACAGGAGGAGGAGACGTGCGGACATATTGTGTACAGTCTGGAGGTATAGGAAGAAGTGGTCCTGACTGTGTAGTATGTAATACAGGAGGAGGAGACGTGCGGACATATTGTGTACAGTCTGGAGGTATAGGAAGAAGTGGTACTGTCTGTGTAGTATGTAATACAGGAGGAGGAGAAGTGCGGACATATTGTGTACAGTCTGGAGGTATAGGAAGAAGTGGTCCTGACTGTGTAGTATGTAATACAGGAGGAGGAGACGTGCGGACATATTGTGTACAGGTATAGGAAGAAGTGGATCTGTCTGTGTAGTATGTAATACAGGATGAGGAGACGTGCGGACATATTGTGTACAGTATGGAGGTATAGGAAGAAGTGGTCCTGACTGTGTAGTATGTAATACAGGAGGAGGAGACGTGCGGACATATTGTGTACAGTCTGGAGGTATAGGAAGAAGTGGTCCTGACTGTGTAGTATGTAATACAGGAGGAGACGTGCGGACATATTGTGTACAGGTATAGGAGAAGTGGTCCTTTCTGTGTAGTATGTAATACAGGAGAAGGAGACGTGCGGACATATTGTGTACAGTCAGGAGGTATAGGAGAAGTGGTCCTGTCTGTGTAGTATGTAATACAGGAGGAGGAGACGTGAGGACATATTGTGTACAGGTATAGGAAGAAGTGGTCCTGTCTGTGTAGTATGTAATACTGGAGGAGGAGACGTGCGGACATATTGTTTACAGTCTGGAGATATAGGAAGAAGTGGTCCTGTCTGTGTAGTATGTAATACAGGAGGAGGAGACGTGCGGACATATTGTGTACAGTCTGGAGGTATAGGAAGAAGTGGTTCTGTCTGTGTAGTATGTAATACAGGAGGAGGAGATGTGCGGACATATTGTGTACAGTCTGGAGGTATAGGAAGAAGTGGTCCTGTCTGTGTAGTATGTAATACAGGAGGAGGAGACGTGCGGACATATTGTGTACAGTCTGGAGGTATAGGAAGAAGTGGTCCTGACTGTGTAGTATGTAATACAGGAGGAGGAGACGTGCGGACATATTGTGTACAGGTATAGGAAGAAGTGGTCCTGTCTGTGTAGTATGTAAGGGTTTTGGGTGGTTTTGTGTTACAGGAGGAGGAGACGTGCGGACATATTGTGTACAGTCTGGAGGTATAGGAAGAAGTGGTCCTGTCTGTGTAGTATATAGTACAGGAGGAGGAGACGTACGGACATATTGTGTACGGTCTGGAGGTATAGGAAGAAGTGGTCCTGTCTGTGTAGTATGTAATACAGGAGGAGGAGACGTGCGGACATATTGTGTACAGTCTGGAGGTATAGGAGAAGTGGTCCTGACTGTGTAGTATGTAATACAGGAGGAGGAGACGTGCGGACATATTGTGTACAGGTATAGGAAGAAGTGGTCCTGTCTGTGTAGTATGTAATACAGGAGAAGTAGACGTGCCGACATATTGTGTACAGTCTGGAGGTATAGGAGAAGTGGTCCTGTCTGTGTAGTATGTAATACAGGAGGAGGAGACGTGCGGACATATTGTGTACAGGTATAGGAAGAAATGGTCCTGTCTGTGTAGTATATAGTACAGGAGGAGGAGACGTGCGGACATATTGTGTACAGTCTGGAGGTATAGGAAGAAGTGGTCCTGTCTGTGTAGTATGTAATACAGGAGGAGGAGACGTGCGGACATATTGTGTACAGTCTGGAGGTATAGGAAGTAGTGGTCCTGTCTGTGTAGTATATAGTACAGGAGGAGGAGACGTGTGGACATATTGTGTACAGTCTGGAGGTATAGGAAGAAGTGGTCCTGACTGTGTAGTATGTAATACAGGAGGAGGAGACGTGCGGACATATTGTGTACAGTCTGGAGGTATAGGAAGAAGTGGTCCTGTCTGTGTAGTATGTAATACAGGAGGAGGAGACGTGAGGACATATTGTGTACAGATATAGGAAGAAGTGGTCCTGACTGTGTAGTATGTAATACAGGAGGAGGAGACGAGCGGACATATTGTGTACAGTCAGGAGGTATAGGAAGAAGTGGTCCTGTCTGTGTAGTATGTAATACAGGAGGAGGAGACGTGCGGACATATTGTGTACAGGTATAGGAAGAAGTGGTCCTGTCTGTGTAGTATGTAATACAGGAGGAGGAGACGTGCGGACATATTGTGTACAGTCTGGAGGTATAGGTAGAAGTGGTCCTGTCTGTGTAGTATGTAATACAGGAGGAGGAGTCGTGCGGACATATTGTGTACAGGTATAGGAAGAAGTGGTCCTGTCTGTGTAGTATATAGTACAGGAGGAGGAGACGTGCGGACATATTGTGTACAGTCTGGAGGTATAGGAAGAAGTGGTCCTGTGTGTGTAGTATGTAATACAGGAGGAGGAGAGGTGCGGACATATTGTGTACAGTCTGGAGGTATAGGAAGAAGTGGTCCTGTCTGTGTAGTATGTAGTACAGGAGGAGGAGAAGTGCGGACATATTGTGTACAGGTATAGGAAGAAGTGGTCCTGACTGTGTAGTATGTAATACAGGAGGAGGAGACGTGCGGACATATTGTGTACAGGTATAGGAAGAAGTGGTCCTGTCTGTGTAGTATGTAATACAGGAGGAGGAGACGTGCGGACATATTGTGTACAGTCTGGAGGTATAGGAGAAGTGGTCCTGTCTGTGTAGTATGTAATACAGGAGGAGGAGACGTGCGGACATATTGTGTACAGTCTGGAGGTATAGGAAGAAGTGGTACTGTCTGTGTAGTATGTAATACAGGAGGAGGAGAAGTGCGGACATATTGTGTACAGTCTGGAGGTATTGGAAGAAGTGGTCCTGACTGTGTAGTATGTAATACAGGAGGAGGAGACGTGCGGACATATTGTGTACAGGTATAGGAAGAAGTGGTCCTGTCTGTGTAGTATGTAATACAGGAGGAGGAGACGTGCGGACATATTGTGTACAGGTATAGGAAGAAGTGGTCCTGTCTGTGTAGTATGTAATACAGGATAAGGAGACGTGCGGACATATTGTGTACAGTATGGAGGTATAGGAAGAAGTGGTCCTGACTGTGTAGTATGTAATACAGGAGGAGGAGACGTGCGGACATATTGTGTACAGTCTGGAGGTATAGGAAGAAGTGGTCCTGACTGTGTAGTATGTAATACAGGAGGAGGAGACGTGCGGACATATTGTGTACAGTCAGGAGGTATAGGAGAAGTGGTCCTGTCTGTGTAGTATGTAATACAGGAGGAGGAGACGTGAGGACATATTGTGTACAGGTATAGGAAGAAGTGGTCCTGTCTGTGTAGTATGTAATACTGGAGGAGGAGACGTGCGGACATATTGTGTACAGTCTGGAGGTATAGGAAGAAGTGGTCCTGTCTGTGTAGTATGTAATACAGGAGGAGGAGACGTGCGGACATATTGTGTACAGTCTGGAGATATAGGAAGAAGTGGTCCTGTCTGTGTAGTATGTAATACAGGAGGAGGAGACGTGCGGACATATTGTGTACAGTCTGGAGGTATAGGAAGAAGTGGTTCTGTCTGTGTAGTATGTAATACAGGAGGAGGAGACGTGCGGATATATTGTGTACAGTCTGGAGGTATAGGAAGAAGTGGTCCTGTCTGTGTAGTATATAATACAGGAGGAGGAGACGAGCGGACATATTGTGTACAGGTATAGGAGAAGTGGTCCTGTCTGTGTAGTATGTAATACAGGAGGAGGAGACATGAGGACATATTGTGTACAGGTATAGGAAGAAGTGGTCCTGTCTGTGTAGTATGTAATACAGGAGGAGGAGACGTGCGGACATATTGTGTACAGTCTGGAGGTATAGGAAGAAGTGGTCCTGTCTGTGTAGTATGTAATACAGGAGGAGGAGACGAGCGGACATATTGTGTACAGGTATAGGAAGAAGTGGTCCTGTCTGTGTAGTATGTAATACAGGAGGAGTAGACAAGCGGACATATTGTGTATAGTCTGGAGGTATAGGAAGAAGTGGTCCTGTCTGTGTAGTATGTAATACAGGAGGAGGAGACGTGCGGACATATTGTGTACAGGTATTGGAAGAAGTGGTCCTGACTGTGTAGTATGTAATACAGGAGGAGGAGACGTGCGGACATATTGTGTACAATCTGGAGGTATAGGAAGAAGTGGTCCTGTCTGTGTAGTATGTAATACAGGAGGAGGAGACGTGAGGACATATTGTGTACAGGTATAGGAAGAAGTGGTCCTGTCTGTGTAGTATATAATACAGGAGGAGGAGACGTGCGGACATATTGTGTACAGTCTGGAGGTATAGGAAGAAGTGGTCCTGTCTGTGTAGTATGTAATACAGGAGGAGGAGACGTGCGGACATATTGTGTACAGACTGGAGATATAGGAAGAAGTGGTCCTGACTGTGTAGTATGTAATACAGGAGGAGGAGACGTGCGGACATATTGTGTACAGTCTGGAGGTATAGGAAGAAGTGGTCCTGACTGTGTAGTATGTAATACAGGAGGAGGAGACGTGCGGACATATTGTGTACAGTCTGGAGGTATAGGAGAAGTGGTCCTGACTGTGTAGTATGTAATACAGCAGGAGGAGACATGCGGACATATTGTGTACAGTCTGGAGGTATAGGAAGAAGTGGTCCTGTCTGTGTAGTATGTAATACAAGAGGAGGAGACGTGCGGACATATTGTGTACAGGTATAGGAAGAAGTGGTCCTGTCTGTGTAGTATGTAATACAGGAGGAGGAGACGTGCGGACATATTGTGTACAGTCTGGAGGTATAGGAGAAGTGGTCCTGTCTGTGTAGTATGTAATACAGGAGGAGGAGACGTGCGGACATATTGTGTACAGTCTGGAGGTATAGGAAGAAGTGGTCCTGTCTGTGTAGTATATAGTACAGGAGGAGGGAGACGTGCGGACATATTGTGTACAGGTATAGGAGAAGTGGTTCTGTCTGTGTAGTATGTAATACAGGAGGAGGAGACGTGCGGACACATTGTGTACAGTCTGGAGGTATAGGAAGAAGTGGTCCTGTCTGTGCAGTATGAAATACAGGAGGAGGAGATGTGCGGACATATTGTGTACAGTCTGGAGGTATAGGAAGAAGTGGTCCTGTCTGTGTAGTATGTAATACAGGAGGAGGAGACGTGCGGACATATTGTGTACAGTCTGGAGATAAAGGAAGAAGTGGTCCTGTCTGTGTAGTATGTAATACAGGAGGAGGAGACGTGCGGACATATTGTGTACAATCTGGAGGTATAGGAAGAAGTGGTCCTGTCTGTGTAGTATGTAATACAGGAGGAGGAGACGTGAGGACATATTGTGTACAGGTATAGGAAGAAGTGGTCCTGTCTGTGTAGTATATAATACAGGAGGAGGAGACGTGCGGACATATTGTGTACAGTCTGGAGGTATAGGAAGAAGTGGTCCTGTCTGTGTAGTATGTAATACAGGAGGAGGAGACGTGCGGACATATTGTGTACAGACTGGAGATATAGGAAGAAGTGGTCCTGACTGTGTAGTATGTAATACAGGAGGAGGAGACGTGCGGACATATTGTGTACAGTCTGGAGGTATAGGAAGAAGTGGTCCTGACTGTGTAGTATGTAATACAGGAGGAGGAGACGTGCGGACATATTGTGTACAGTCTGGAGGTATAGGAGAAGTGGTCCTGACTGTGTAGTATGTAATACAGCAGGAGGAGACATGCGGACATATTGTGTACAGTCTGGAGGTATAGGAAGAAGTGGTCCTGACTGTGTAGTATGTAATACAGGAGGAGGAGACGTGCGGACATATTGTGTACAGTCTGGAGGTATAGGAAGAAGTGGTCCTGTCTGTGTAGTATGTAATACAGGAGGAGGAGACGTGCGGACATATTGTGTACAGGTATAGGAAGAAGTGGTCCTGTCTGTGTAGTATGTAATACAGGAGGAGGAGACGTGCGGACATATTGTGTACAGTCTGGAGGTATAGGAAGAAGTGGTCCTGTCTGTGTAGTATGTAATACAGGAGGAGGAGACGTGCAGACATATTGTGTACAGGTATGGGGGAGTTGTTCCTGTTTGTTTTTTTTTACGGAGGAGGAGACGTGCGGACATATTGTGTACAGGTATAGGAAGAAGTGGTCCTGTCTGTGTAGTATGTAATACAGGAGGAGGAGACGTGCGGACATATTGTGTACAGTCTGGAGGTATAGGAGAAGTGGTCCTGTCTGTGTAGTATGTAATACAGGAGGAGGAGACGTGCGGACATATTGTGTACAGTCTGGAGGTATAGGAAGAAGTGGTCCTGACTGTGTAGTATGTAATACAGGAGGAGGAGACGTGCGGACATATTGTGTACAGTCTGGAGGTATAGGAAGAAGTGGTCCTGACTGTGTAGTATGTAATACAGGAGGAGGAGACGTGCGGACATATTGTGTACAGGTATAGGAAGAAGTGGTCCTGTCTGTGTAGTATGTAATACAGGATGAGGAGACGTGCGGACATATTGTGTACAGTATGGAGGTATAGGAAGAAGTGGTCCTGACTGTGTAGTATGTAATACAGGAGGAGGAGACGTGCGGACATATTGTGTACAGTCTGGAGGTATAGGAAGAAGTGGTCCTGACTGTGTAGTATGTAATACAGGAGGAGGAGACGTGCGGACATATTGTGTACAGTCAGGAGGTATAGGAAGAAGTGGTCCTGTCTGTGTAGTATGTAATACAGGAGGAGGAGACGTGCGGACATATTGTGTACAGTATGGAGGTATAGGAAGAAGTGGTCCTGACTGTGTAGTATGTAATACAGGAGGAGGAGACGTGCGGACATATTGTGTACAGTCTGGAGGTATAGGAAGAAGTGGTCCTGTCTGTGTAGTATGTAATACAGGAGGAGGAGAGGTGAGGACATATTGTGTACAGGTATAGGAAGAAGTGGTCCTGTCTGTGTAGTATGTAATACTGGAGGAGGAGACGTGCGGACATATTGTGTACAGTCTGGAGATATAGGAAGAAGTGGTCCTCTCTGTGTAGTATGTAATACAGGAGGAGGAGACGTGCGGATATATTGTGTACAGTCTGGAGGTATAGGAAGAAGTGGTCCTGTCTGTGTAGTATATAATACAGGAGGAGGAGACGAGCGGACATATTGTGTACAGTCTGGAGGTATAGGAAGAAGTGGTCCTGTCTGTGTAGTATGTAATACAGGAGGAGGAGACGTGCAAACATATTGTGTACAGTCTGGAGGTATAGGAAGAAGTGGTCCTGTCTGTGTAGTATGTAATACAGGAGGAGGAGACGTGCGGACATATTGTGTACAGGTATAGGAGAAGTGGTCCTGTCTGTGTAGTATGTAATACAGGAGGAGGAGACGTGCGGACATATTGTGTACAGGTATAGGAAGAAGTGGTCCTGTCTGTGTAGTATGTAATACAGGAGGAGGAGACGTGCGGACATATTGTGTACAGTCTGGAGGTATAGGAAGAAGTGGTCCTGTCTGTGTAGTATGTAATACAGGAGGAGGAGACGTGCGGACATATTGTGTACAGTCTGGAGGTATAGGAAGAAGTGGTCCTGTCTGTGTAGTATGTAATACAGGAGGAGGAGACGTGCGGACATATTGTGTACAGTCTGGAGGTATAGGAAGAAGTGGTCCTGTCTGTGTAGTATATAGTACAGGAGGAGGAGACGACGTACGGACATATTGTGTACGGTCTGGAGGTATAGGAAGAAGTGGTCCTGTCTGTGTAGTATGTAATACAGGAGGAGGAGACGTGCGGACATATTGTGTACAGTCTGGAGGTATAGGAGAAGTGGTCCTGACTGTGTAGTATGTAATACAGGAGGAGGAGACGTGCGGACATATTGTGTACAGGTATAGGAAGAAGTGGTCCTGTCTGTGTAGTATGTAATACAGGAGAAGTAGACGTGCCGACATATTGTGTACAGTCTGGAGGTATAGGAGAAGTGGTCCTGTCTGTGTAGTATGTAATACAGGAGGAGGAGACGTGCGGACATATTGTGTACAGGTATAGGAAGAAATGGTCCTGTCTGTGTAGTATATAGTACAGGAGGAGGAGACGTGCGGACATATTGTGTACAGTCTGGAGGTATAGGAAGAAGTGGTCCTGTCTCTGTAGTATGTAATACAGGAGGAGGAGACGTGCGGACATATTGTGTACAGTCTGGAGGTATAGGAAGAAGTGGTCCTGTCTGTGTAGTATATAGTACAGGAGGAGGAGACGTGTGGACATATTGTGTACAGTCTGGAGGTATAGGAAGAAGTGGTCCTGACTGTGTAGTATGTAATACAGGAGGAGGAGACGTGCGGACATATTGTGTACAGTCTGGAGGTATAGGAAGAAGTGGTCCTGTCTGTGTAGTATGTAATACAGGAGGAGGAGACGTGCGGACATATTGTGTACAGGTATAGGAAGAAGTGGTCCTGTCTGTGTAGTATGTAGTACAGGAGGAGGAGACGGGCGGACATATTGTGTACAGTCTGGAGGTATAGGAAGAAGTGGTCCTGTCTGTGTAGTATGTAATACAGGAGGAGGAGACGTGCGGACATATTGTGTACAGGTATAGGAAGAAGTGGTCCTGACTGTGTAGTATGTAATACAGGAGGAGGAGACGAGCGGACATATTGTGTACAGTCAGGAGGTATAGGAAGAAGTGGTCCTGTCTGTGTAGTATGTAATACAGGAGGAGGAGACGTGCGGACATATTGTGTACAGGTATAGGAAGAAGTGGTCCTGTCTGTGTAGTATGTAATACAGGAGGAGGAGACGTGCGGACATATTGTGTACAGTCTGGAGGTATAGGAAGAAGTGGTCCTGTCTGTGTAGTATGTAATACAGGAGGAGGAGTCGTGCGGACATATTGTGTACAGGTATAGGAAGAAGTGGTCCTGTCTGTGTAGTATATAGTACAGGAGGAGGAGACGTGCGGACATATTGTGTACAGTCTGGAGGTATAGGAAGAAGTGGTCCTGTGTGTGTAGTATGTAATACAGGAGGAGGAGAGGTGCGGACATATTGTGTACAGTCTGGAGGTATAGGAAGAAGTGGTCCTGTCTGTGTAGTATGTAGTACAGGAGGAGGAGAAGTGCGGACATATTGTGTACAGGTGTTTTTTTTCTATTGTGTACAGGTATAGGAAGAAGTGGTCCTGTCTGTGTAGTATGTAATACAGGAGGAGGAGACGTGCGGACATATTGTGTACAGTCTGGAGGTATAGGAAGAAGTGGTCCTGTCTGTGTAGTATGTAATACAGGAGGAGGAGACGTGCGGACATATTGTGTACAGTCTGGAGGTATAGGAAGAAGTGGTACTGTCTGTGTAGTATGTAATACAGGAGGAGGAGAAGTGCGGACATATTGTGTACAGTCTGGAGGTATTGGAAGAAGTGGTCCTGACTGTGTAGTATGTAATACAGGAGGAGGAGACGTGCGGACATATTGTGTACAGGTATAGGAAGAAGTGGTCCTGTCTGTGTAGTATGTAATACAGGAGGAGGAGACGTGCGGACATATTGTGTACAGGTATAGGAAGAAGTGGTCCTGTCTGTGTAGTATGTAATACAGGATAAGGAGACGTGCGGACATATTGTGTACAGTATGGAGGTATAGGAAGAAGTGGTCCTGACTGTGTAGTATGTAATACAGGAGGAGGAGACGTGCGGACATATTGTGTACAGTCTGGAGGTATAGGAAGAAGTGGTCCTGACTGTGTAGTATGTAATACAGGAGGAGGAGACGTGCGGACATATTGTGTACAGTCAGGAGGTATAGGAGACGTGGTCCTGTCTGTGTAGTATGTAATACAGGAGGAGGAGACGTGAGGACATATTGTGTACAGGTATAGGAAGAAGTGGTCCTGTCTGTGTAGTATGTAATACTGGAGGAGGAGACGTGCGGACATATTGTGTACAGTCTGGAGGTATAGGAAGAAGTGGTCCTGTCTGTGTAGTATGTAATACAGGAGGAGGAGACGTGCGGACATATTGTGTACAGTCTGGAGATATAGGAAGAAGTGGTCTTGTCTGTGTAGTATGTAATACAGGAGGAGGAGACGTGCGGACATATTGTGTACAGTCTGGAGGTATAGGAAGAAGTGGTTCTGTCTGTGTAGTATGTAATACAGGAAGAGGAGACGTGCGGATATATTGTGTACAGTCTGGAGGTATAGGAAGAAGTGGTCCTGTCTGTGTAGTATATAATACAGGAGGAGGAGACGAGCGGATATATTGTGTACAGGTATAGGAGAAGTGGTCCTGTCTGTGTAGTATGTAATACAGGAGGAGGAGACATGAGGACATATTGTGTACAGGTATAGGAAGAAGTGGTCCTGTCTGTGTAGTATGTAATACAGGAGGAGGAGACGTGCGGACATATTGTGTACAGTCTGGAGGTATAGGAAGAAGTGGTCCTGTCTGTGTAGTATGTAATACAGGAGGAGGAGACGAGCGGACATATTGTGTACAGGTATAGGAAGAAGTGGTCCTGTCTGTGTAGTATGTAATACAGGAGGAGTAGACGAGCGGACATATTGTGTATAGTCTGGAGGTATAGGAAGAAGTGGTCCTGTCTGTGTAGTATGTAATACAGGAGGGAGGAGACGTGCGGACATATTGTGTACAGGTATTGGAAGAAGTGGTCCTGACTGTGTAGTATGTAATACAGGAGGAGGAGACGTGCGGACATATTGTGTACAATCTGGAGGTATAGGAAGAAGTGGTCCTGTCTGTGTAGTATGTAATACAGGAGGAGGAGACGTGAGGACATATTGTGTACAGGTATAGGAAGAAGTGGTCCTGTCTGTGTAGTATATAATACAGGAGGAGGAGACGTGCGGACATATTGTGTACAGTCTGGAGGTATAGGAAGAAGTGGTCCTGTCTGTGTAGTATGTAATACAGGAGGAGGAGACGTGCGGACATATTGTGTACAGACTGGAGATATAGGAAGAAGTGGTCCTGACTGTGTAGTATGTAATACAGGAGGAGGAGACGTGCGGACATATTGTGTACAGTCTGGAGGTATAGGAAGAAGTGGTCCTGACTGTGTAGTATGTAATACAGGAGGAGGAGACGTGCGGACATATTGTGTACAGTCTGGAGGTATAGGAGAAGTGGTCCTGACTGTGTAGTATGTAATACAGCAGGAGGAGACATGCGGACATATTGTGTACAGTCTGGAGGTATAGGAAGAAGTGGTCCTGTCTGTGTAGTATGTAATACAAGAGGAGGAGACGTGCGGACATATTGTGTACAGGTATAGGAAGAAGTGGTCCTGTCTGTGTAGTATGTAATACAGGAGGAGGAGACGTGCGGATATATTGTGTACAGTCTGGAGGTATAGGAGAAGTGGTCCTGTCTGTGTAGTATGTAATACAGGAGGAGGAGACGTGCGGACATATTGTGTACAGTCTGGAGGTATAGGAAGAAGTGGTCCTGTCTGTGTAGTATATAGTACAGGAGGAGGAGACGTGCGGACATATTGTGTACAGGTATAGGAGAAGTGGTTCTGTCTGTGTAGTATGTAATACAGGAGGAGGAGACGTGCGGACACATTGTGTACAGTCTGGAGGTATAGGAAGAAGTGGTCCTGTCTGTGCAGTATGAAATACAGGAGGAGGAGATGTGCGGACATATTGTGTACAGTCTGGAGGTATAGGAAGAAGTGGTCCTGTCTGTGTAGTATGTAATACAGGAGGAGGAGACGTGCGGACATATTGTGTACAGTCTGGAGATAAAGGAAGAAGTGGTCCTGTCTGTGTAGTATGTAATACAGGAGGAGGAGACGTGCGGACATATTGTGTACAGGTATTGGAAGAAGTGGTCCTGACTGTGTAGTATGTAATACAGGAGGAGGAGACGTGCGGACATATTGTGTACAATCTGGAGGTATAGGAAGAAGTGGTCCTGTCTGTGTAGTATGTAATACAGGAGGAGGAGACGTGAGGACATATTGTGTACAGGTATAGGAAGAAGTGGTCCTGTCTGTGTAGTATGTAATACAGGAGGAGGAGACGAGCGGACATATTGTGTATAGTCTGGAGGTATAGGAAGAAGTGGTCCTGTCTGTGTAGTATGTAATACAGGAGGAGGAGACGTGCGGACATATTGTGTACAGACTGGAGATATAGGAAGAAGTGGTCCTGACTGTGTAGTATGTAATACAGGAGGAGGAGACGTGCGGACATATTGTGTACAGTCTGGAGGTATAGGAAGAAGTGGTCCTGACTGTGTAGTATGTAATACAGGAGGAGGAGACGTGCGGACACATTGTGTACAGTCTGGAGGTATAGGAAGAAGTGGTCCTGTCTGTGCAGTATGAAATACAGGAGGAGGAGATGTGCGGACATATTGTGTACAGTCTGGAGGTATAGGAAGAAGTGGTCCTGTCTGTGTAGTATGTAATACAGGAGGAGGAGACGTGCGGACATATTGTGTACAGTCTGGAGGTATAGGAAGAAGTGGTCCTGACTGTGTAGTATGTAATACAGGAGGAGGAGACGTGCGGACATATTGTGTACAGGTATAGGAAGAAGTGGTCCTGACTATGTAGTATGTAATACAGGAGGAGGAGACGTGCGGACATATTGTGTACAGTTTGGAGGTGTAGGAAGAAGTGGTCCTGTCTGTGTAGTATGTAATACAGGAGGAGGAGACGTGCGGACATATTGTGTACAGACTGGAGGTATAGGAAGAAGTGGTCCTGACTGTGTAGTATGTAATACAGGAGGAGGAGACGTGCGGACATATTGTGTACAGTCTGGAGGTATAGGAAGAAGTGGTCCTGTCTGTGTGGTATGTAATACAGGAGGAGGAGACGTGCGGACATATTGTGTACAGGTATAGGAAGAAGTGGTCCTGTCTGTGTAGTATATAGTACACGAGGAGGAGACGTGCGAACATATTTTGTACAGTCTGGAGGTATAGGAAGAAGTGGTCCTGTCTGTGTAGTATGTAATAGAGGAGGAGGAGACGTGCGGACATATTGTGTACAGTCTGGAGGTATAGGAAGAAGTGGTCCTGTCTGTGTAGTATGTAATACAGGAGGAGGAGACGTGCAGACATATTGTGTACAGGTATAGGAGAAGTGGTCCTGTCTGTGTAGTATGTAATACAGGAGGAGGAGACGTGCGGACATATTGTGTACAGGTATAGGAAGAAGTGGTCCTGTCTGTGTAGTATGTAATACAGGAGGAGGAGACGTGCGGACATATTGTGTACAGTCTGGAGGTATAGGAGAAGTGGTCCTGTCTGTGTAGTATGTAATACAGGAGGAGGAGACGTGCGGACATATTGTGTACAGTCTGGAGGTATAGGAAGAAGTGGTCCTGACTGTGTAGTATGTAATACAGGAGGAGGAGACGTGCGGACATATTGTGTACAGTCTGGAGGTATAGGAAGAAGTGGTCCTGACTGTGTAGTATGTAATACAGGAGGAGGAGACGTGCGGACATATTGTGTACAGGTATAGGAAGAAGTGGTCCTGTCTGTGTAGTATGTAATACAGGATGAGGAGACGTGCGGACATATTGTGTACAGTATGGAGGTATAGGAAGAAGTGGTCCTGACTGTGTAGTATGTAATACAGGAGGAGGAGACGTGCGGACATATTGTGTACAGTCTGGAGGTATAGGAAGAAGTGGTCCTGACTGTGTAGTATGTAATACAGGAGGAGGAGACGTGCGGACATATTGTGTACAGTCAGGAGGTATAGGAAGAAGTGGTCCTGTCTGTGTAGTATGTAATACAGGAGGAGGAGACGTGCGGACATATTGTGTACAGTATGGAGGTATAGGAAGAAGTGGTCCTGACTGTGTAGTATGTAATACAGGAGGAGGAGACGTGCGGACATATTGTGTACAGTCTGGAGGTATAGGAAGAAGTGGTCCTGTCTGTGTAGTATGTAATACAGGAGGAGGAGAGGTGAGGACATATTGTGTACAGGTATAGGAAGAAGTGGTCCTGTCTGTGTAGTATGTAATACTGGAGGAGGAGACGTGCGGACATATTGTGTACAGTCTGGAGATATAGGAAGAAGTGGTCCTGTCTGTGTAGTATGTAATACAGGAGGAGGAGACGTGCGGATATATTGTGTACAGTCTGGAGGTATAGGAAGAAGTGGTCCTGTCTGTGTAGTATATAATACAGGAGGAGGAGACGAGCGGACATATTGTATACAGGTATAGGAGAAGTGGTCCTGTCTGTGTAGTATGTAATACAGGAGGAGGAGACGTGCGGACATATTGTGTACAGTCAGGAGGTATAGGAGAAGTGGTCCTGTCTGTGTAGTATGTAATACAGGAGGAGGAGACGTGAGGACATATTGTGTACAGGTATAGGAAGAAGTGGTCCTGTCTGTGTAGTATGTAATACAGGAGGAGTAGACGAGCGGACATATTGTGTACAGTCTGGAGGTATAGGAAGAAGTGGTCCTGTCTGTGTAGTATGTAATACAGGAGGAGGAGAAGTGCGGACATATTGTGTACAGTCTGGAGGTATAGGAAGAAGTGGTTCTGTCTGTGTAGTATGTAATACAGGAGGAGGAGACGTGCGGACATATTGTGTACAGGTATAGGAAGAAGTGGTCCTGACTGTGTAGTATGTAATACAGGAGGAGGAGACGTGCGGACATATTGTGTACAGGTATAGGAAGAAGTGGTCCTGTCTGTGTAGTATGTAATACAGGAGGAGGAGACGTGCGGACATATTGTGTACAGGTATAGGAAGAAGTGGTCCTGTCTGTGTAGTATGTAATACAGGAGGAGGAGACGTGCGGACATATTGTGTACAGGTATAGGAAGAAGTGGTCCTGACTGTGTAGTATGTAATACAGGAGGAGGAGACGTGCGGACATATTGTGTACAGTCTGGAGGTATAGGAAGAAGTGGTCCTGTCTGTGTAGTATGTAATATAGGAGGAGGAGACGTGAGGACATATTGTGTACAGGTATAGGAAGAAGTGGTCCTGTCTGTGTAGTATATAATACAGGAGGAGGAGACGTGCGGACATATTGTGTACAGTCTGCAGGTATAGGAAGAAGTGGTCCTGTCTGTGTAGTATGTAATACAGGAGGAGGAGACGTGCGGACATATTGTGTACAGTCTGGAGGTATAGGAAGAAGTGGTCCTGACTGTGTAGTATGTAATACAGGAGGAGGAGACGTGCGGACATATTGTGTACAGTCTGGAGGTATAGGAGAAGTGGTCCTGACTGTGTAGTATGTAATACAGGAGGAGGAGACGTGTGGACATATTGTGTACAGGTATAGGAAGAAGTGGTCCTGTCTGTGTAGTATGTAGTACAGGAGGAGGAGACGTGCGGACATATTGTGTACAGGTATAGGAGAAGTGGTCCTGTCTGTGTAGTATGTAATACAGGAGGAGGAGACGTGCGGACATATTGTGTACAGTCTGGAGGTATAGGAAGAAGTGGTCCTGACTGTGTAGTATGTAATACAGGAGGAGGAGACGTGCGGACATATTGTGTACAGTCTGGAGGTATAGGAAGAAGTGGTACTGTCTGTGTAGTATGTAATACAGGAGGAGGAGAAGTGCGGACATATTGTGTACAGTCTGGAGGTATAGGAAAAAGTGGTCCTGACTGTGTAGTATGTAATACAGGAGGAGGAGACGTGTGGACATATTGTGTACAGGTATAGGAAGAAGTGGTCCTGTCTGTGTAGTATGTAATACAGGATGAGGAGACGTGCGGACATATTGTGTACAGGTATAGGAAGAAGTGGTCCTGTCTGTGTAGTATGTAATACAGGATGAGGAGACGTGCGGACATATTGTGTACAGTATGGAGGTATAGGAAGAAGTGGTCCTGACTGTGTAGTATGTAATACAGGAGGAGGAGACGTGCGGACATATTGTGTACAGTCAGGAGGTATAGGAGAAGTGGTCCTGTCTGTGTAGTATGTAATACAGGAGGAGGAGACGTGAGGACATATTGTGTACAGGTATAGGAAGAAGTGGTCCTGTCTGTGTAGTATATAGTACAGGAGGAGGAGACGTGCGGACATATTGTGTACAGTCTGGAGGTATAGGAAGAAGTGGTCCTGTCTGTGTAGTATGTAATACAGGAGGAGGAGACGTGCGGACATGTTGTGTACAGTCTGGAGGTATAGGAAGAAGTGGTCCTGTCTGTGTAGTATATAGTACAGGAGGAGGAGACGTGCGGACATATTGTGTACAGTCTGGAGGTATAGGAAGAAGTGGTCCTGTCTGTGTAGTATGTAATACAGGAGGAGGAGACGTGCGGACATATTGTGTACAGTCTGGGGTATAGGAAGAAGTGGTCCTGTCTGTGTAGTATGTAATACAGGAGGAGGAGACGTGCGGACATATTGTGTGCAGGTATAGGAAGAAGTGGTCCTGTCTGTGTAGTATATAGTACAGGAGGAGGAGACGTGCGGACATATTGTGTACAGTCTGGAGGTATAGGAAGAAGTGGTCCTGTCTGTGTAGTATGTAATACAGGAGGAGGAGACGTGCGGACATATTGTGTACAGTTGGAGGTATAGGAAGAAGTGGTCCTGTCTGTGTAGTATGTAATACAGGAGGAGGAGACGTGCGGACATATTGTGTACAGTCTGTAGGTATAGGAAGAAGTGGTCCTGTCTGTGTAGTATGTAATACAGGAGGAGGAGACGTGCGGACATATTGTGTACAGGTATAGGAAGAAGTGGTCCTGTCTGTGTAGTATGTAATACAGGAGGAGGAGACGTGCGGACATATTGTGTACAGGTATAGGAAGAAGTGGTCCTGTCTGTGTAGTATGTAATACAGGAGGAGGAGACGTGCGGACATATTGTGTACAGTCTGGAGGTATAGGAAGAAGTGGTCCTGTCTGTGTAGTATGTAATACAGGAGGAGGTGTCGTGCGGACATATTGTGTACAGGTATAGGAAGAAGTGGTCCTGTCTGTGTAGTATATAGTACAGGAGGAGGAGACGTGCGGACATATTGTGTACAGTCTGGAGGTATAGGAAGAAGTGGTCCTGTGTGTGTAGTATGTAATACAGGAGGAGGAGAGGTGCGGAGATATTGTGTACAGTCTGGAGGTATAGGAAGAAGTGGTCCTGTCTGTGTAGTATGTAATACAGGAGGAGGAGACGTGCGGACATATTGTGTACAGTCTGGAGGTATAGGAAGAAGTGGTCCTGTCTGTGTAGTATGTAATACAGGAGGAGGAGAATTGCGGACATATTGTGTACAGTCTGGAGGTATAGGAAGAAGTGGTCCTGACTGTGTAGTATGTAATACAGGAGGAGGAGAATTGCGGACATATTGTGTACAGTCTGGAGGTATAGGAAGAAGTGGTCCTGACTGTGTAGTATGTAATACAGGAGGTGGAGACGTGCAAACATATTGTGTACAGTCTGGAGGTATAGGAAGAAGTGGTCCTGTCTGTGTAGTATGTAATACAGGAGGAGGAGATGTGCAGACATATTGTGTACAGGTATAGGAGAAGTGGTCCTGTCTTTGTAGTATGTAATACAGGAGGAGGAGACGTGCGGACATATTGTGTACAGGTATAGGAAGAAGTGGTCCTGTCTGTGTAGTATGTAATACAGGAGGAGGAGACGTGCGGACATATTGTGTACAGTCTGGAGGTATAGGAAAAAGTGGTCCTGACTGTGTAGTATGTAATACAGGAGGAGGAGACGTGCGGACATATTGTGTACAGTCTGGAGGTATAGGAAGAAGTGGTACTGTCTGTGTAGTATGTAATACAGGAGGAGGAGAAGTGCGGACATATTGTGTACAGTCTGGAGGTATAGGAAGAAGTGGTCCTGACTGTGTAGTATGTAATACAGGAGGAGGAGACGTGCGGACATATTGTGTACAGGTATAGGAAGAAGTGGTCCTGTCTGTGTAGTATGTAATACAGGAGGAGGAGACGTGCGGACATATTGTGTACAGGTATAGGAAGAAGTGGTCCTGTCTGTGTAGTATGTAATACAGGATGAGGAGACGTGCGGACATATTGTGTACAGTATGGAGGTATAGGAAGAAGTGGTCCTGACTGTGTAGTATGTAATACAGGAGGAGGTGACGTGCGGACATATTGTGTACAGTCAGGAGGTATAGGAGAAGTGGTCCTGTCTGTGTAGTATGTAATACAGGAGGAGGAGACGTGCGGACATATTGTGTACAGTCAGGAGGTATAGGAGAAGTGGTCCTGTCTGTGTAGTATGTAATACAGGAGGAGGAGACGTGAGGACATATTGTGTACAGGTATAGGAAGAAGTGGTCCTGTCTGTGTAGTATGTAATACTGGAGGAGGAGACGTGCGGACATATTGTGTACAGTCTGGAGGTATAGGAAGAAGTGGTCCTGTCTGTGTAGTATGTAATACAGGAGGAGGAGACGTGCGGACATATTGTGTACAGTCTGGAGATATACGAAGAAGTGGTCCTGTCTGTGTAGTATGTAATACAGGAGGAGGAGACGTGCGGACATATTGTGTACAGTCTGGAGGTATAGGAAGAAGTGGTTCTGTCTGTGTAGTATGTAATACAGGAGGAGGAGACGTGCGGATATATTGTGTACAGTCTGGAGGTATAGGAAGAAGTGGTCCTGTCTGTGTAGTATATAATACATTAGGAGGAGACGAGCGGACATATTGTGTACAGGTATAGGAAGAAGTGGTCCTGTCTGTGTAGTATGTAATACAGGAGGAGGAGACGTGAGGACATATTGTGTACAGGTATAGGAAGAAGTGGTCCTGTCTGTGTAGTATGTAATACAGGAGGAGGAGACGTGCGGACATATTGTGTACAGTCTGGAGGTATAGGAAGAAGTGGTCCTGTCTGTGTAGTATGTAATACAGGAGGAGTAGACGAGCGGACATATTGTGTACAGTCTGGAGGTATAGGAAGAAGTGGTCCTGTCTGTGTAGTATGTAATACAGGAGGAGGAGAAGTGCGGACATATTGTGTACAGTCTGGAGGTATAGGAAGAAGTGGTCCTGTCTGTGTAGTATGTAATACAGGAGGAGGAGACGTGCGGACATATTGTGTACAGGTATTGGAAGAAGTGGTCCTGATTGTGTAGTATGTAATACAGGAGGAGGAGACGTGCGGACATATTGTGTACAGTCTGGAGGTATAGGAAGAAGTGGTCCTGTCTGTGTAGTATGTAATACAGGTGGAGGAGACGTGAGGACATATTGTGTACAGGTATAAGAAGAAGTGGTCCTGTCTGTGTAGTATATAATACAGGAGTAGGAGACGTGCGGACATATTGTGTACAGTCTGGAGGTATAGGAAGAAGTGGTCCTGTCTGTGTAGTATGTAATACAGGAGGAGGAGACGTGCGGACATATTGTGTACAGACTGGAGATATAGGAAGAAGTGGTCCTGACTGTGTAGTATGTAATACAGGAGGAGGAGACGTGCGGACATATTGTGTACAGTCTGGAGGTATAGGAAGAAGTGGTCCTGACTGTGTAGTATGTAATACAGGAGGAGGAGACGTGCGGACATATTGTGTACAGTCTGGAGGTATAGGAGAAGTGGTCCTGACTGTGTAGTATGTAATACAGCAGGAGGAGACATGCGGACATATTGTGTACAGTCTGGAGGTATAGGAAGAAGTGGTCCTGTCTGTGTAGTATGTAATACAGGAGGAGGAGACGTGCGGACATATTGTGTACAGATATAGGAAGAAGTGGTCCTGTCTGTGTAGTATGTAATACAGGAGGAGGAGACGTGCGGACATATTGTGTACAGTCTGGAGGTATAGGAAGAAGTGGTCCTGTCTGTGTAGTATGTAATACAGGAGGAGGAGACGTGCGGACATATTGTGTACAGACTGGAGATATAGGAAGAAGTGGTCCTGACTGTGTAGTATGTAATACAGGAGGAGGAGACGTGCGGACATATTGTGTACAGTCTGGAGGTATAGGAAGAAGTGGTCCTGACTGTGTAGTATGTAATACAGGAGGAGGAGACGTGCGGACATATTGTGTACAGTCTGGAGGTATAGGAGAAGTGGTCCTGACTGTGTAGTATGTAATCCAGCAGGAGGAGACATGCGGACATATTGTGTACAGTCTGGAGGTATAGGAAGAAGTGGTCCTGTCTGTGTAGTATGTAATACAGGAGGAGGAGAACGTGCGGACATATTGTGTACAGATATAGGAAGCAGTGGTCCTGTCTGTGTAGTATGTAATACAGGAGGGAGGAGACGTGCGGACATATTGTGTACAGTCTGGAGGTATAGGAAGAAGTGGTCCTGTCTGTGTAGTATGTAATACAGGAGGAGGAGACGTGCGGACATATTGTGTACAGTCTGGAGGTATAGGAAGAAGTGGTCCTGTCTGTGTAGTATATAGTACAGGAGGAGGAGACGTGCGGGCATATTGTGTACAGGTATAGGAGAAGTGGTTCTGTCTGTGTAGTATGTAATACAGGAGGAGGAGACGTGCGGACACATTGTGTACAGTCTGGAGGTATAGGAAGAAGTGGTCCTGTCTGTGCAGTATGTAATACAGGAGGAGGAGATGTGCGGACATATTGTGTACAGTTTGGAGGTGTAGGAAGAAGTGGTCCTGTCTGTGTAGTATGTAATACAGGAGGAGGAGACGTGCGGACATATTGTGTACAGTCTGGAGGTATAGGAAGAAGTGGTCCTGTCTGTGTAGTATGTAATACAGGAGGAGGAGACGTGCAGACATATTGTGTACAGGAATAGGAGAAGTGGTCCTGTCTGTGTAGTATGTAATACAGGAGGAGGAGACGTGCGGACATATTGTGTACAGGTATAGGAAGAAGTGGTCCTGACTGTGTAGTATGTAATACAGGAGGAGGAGACGTGCGGACATATTGTGTACAGTCTGGAGGTATAGGAAGAAGTGGTCCTGACTGTGTAGTATGTAATACAGGAGGAGGAGACGTGCGGACATATTGTGTACAGTCTGGAGGTATAGGAAGAAGTGGTACTGTCTGTGTAGTATGTAATACAGGAGGAGAAGAAGTGCGGACATATTGTGTACAGTCTGGAGGTATAGGAAGAAGTGGTCCTGACTGTGTAGTATGTAATACAGGAGGAGGAGACGTGCGGACATATTGTGTACAGGTATAGGAAGAAGTGGTCCTGTCTGTGTAGTATGTAATACAGGATGAGGAGACGTGCGGACATATTGTGCACAGTATGGAGGTATAGGAAGAAGTGGTCCTGACTGTGTAGTATGTAATACAGGAGGAGGAGACGTGCGGACATATTGTGTACAGTCTGGAGGTATAGGAAGAAGTGGTCCTGACTGTGTAGTATGTAATACAGGAGGAGGAGACGTGCGGACATATTGTGTACAGTCAGGAGGTATAGGAGAAGTGGTCCTGACTGTGTAGTATGTAATACAGGAGGAGGAGAGGTGAGGACATATTGTGTACAGGTATAGGAAGAAGTGGTCCTGTCTGTGTAGTATGTAATACTGGAGGAGGAGACGTGCGGACATATTGTGTACAGTCTGGAGATATAGGAAGAAGTGGTCCTGTCTGTGTAGTATGTAATACAGGAGGAGGAGACGTGCGGATATATTGTGTACAGTCTGGAGGTATAGGAAGAAGTGGTCCTGTCTGTGTAGTATATAATACAGGAGGAGGAGACGAGCGGACATATTGTGTACAGACTGGAGGTATAGGAAGAAGTGGTCCTGACTGTGTAGTATGTAATACAGGAGGAGGAGACGTGCGGACATATTGTGTACAGTCTGGAGGTATAGGAAGAAGTGGTCCTGTCTGTGTAGTATGTAATACAGGAGGAGGAGACGTGCGGACATATTGTGTACAGTCTGGAGGTATAGGAAGAAGTGGTCCTGTCTGTGTAGTATGTAATACAGGAGGAGGAGACGTGAGGACATATTGTGTACAGGTATAGGAAGAAGTGGTCCTGTCTGTGTAGTATGTAATACAGGAGGAGTAGACGAGCGGACATATTGTGTACAGTCTGGAGGTATAGGAAGAAGTGGTCCTGTCTGTGTAGTATGTAATACAGGAGGAGGAGAAGTGCGGACATATTGTGTACAGTCTGGAGGTATAGGAAGAAGTGGTCCTGTCTGTGTAGTATGTAATACAGGAGGAGGAGACGTGCGGATATATTGTGTACAGTCTGGAGGTATAGGAAGAAGTGGTCCTGTCTGTGTAGTATGTAATACAGGAGGAGGAGACGTGCGGACATATTGTGTACAGGTATAGGAAGAAGTGGTCCTGACTGTGTAGTATGTAATACAGGAGGAGGAGACGTGCGGACATATTGTGTACAGTCTGGAGGTATAGGAAGAAGTGGTCCTGACTGTGTAGTATGTAATACAGGAGGAGGAGACGTGCGGACATATTGTGTACAGTCTGGAGGTATAGGAAGAAGTGGTTCTGTCTGTGTAGTATGTAATATAGGAGGAGGAGACGTGAGGACATATTGTGTACAGGTATAGGAAGAAGTGGTCCTGTCTGTGTAGTATATAATACAGGAGGAGGAGACGTGCGGACATATTGTGTACAGTCTGGAGGTATAGGAAGAAGTGGTCCTGTCTGTGTAGTATGTAATACAGGAGGAGGAGACGTGCGGACATATTGTGTACAGACTGGAGATATAGGAAGAAGTGGTCCTGACTGTGTAGTATGTAATACAGGAGGAGGAGACGTGCGGACATATTGTGTACAGTCTGGAGGTATAGGAAGAAGTGGTCCTGACTGTGTAGTATGTAATACAGGAGGAGGAGTCGTGCGGACATATTGTGTACAGTCTGGAGGTATAGGAGAAGTGGTCCTGTCTGTGTAGTATGTAATACAGGAGGAGGAGACGTGCGGACATATTGTGTACAGTCTGGAGGTATAGGAAGAAGTGGTCCTGACTGTGTAGTATGTAATACAGGAGGAGGAGACGTGCGGACATATTGTGTACAGGAAGGGGGGCGCTGGGGAACGGGGGGGGGGCGCGGCTTGTGACGTCTGGAGGTATAGGAAGAAGTGGTACTGTCTGTGTAGTATGTAATACAGGAGGAGGAGAAGTGCGGACATATTGTGTACAGTCTGGAGGTATAGGAAGAAGTGGTCCTGACTGTGTAGTATGTAATACAGGAGGAGGAGACGTGTGGACATATTGTGTACAGGTATAGGAAGAAGTGGTCCTGTCTGAGTAGTATGTAATACAGGAGGAGGAGACGTGCGGACATATTGTGTACAGGTATAGGAAGAAGTGGTCCTGTCTGTGTAGTATGTAATACAGGATGAGGAGACGTGCGGACATATTGTGTACAGTCTGGAGGTATAGGAAGAAGTGGTCCTGTCTATGTATTATGTAATACAGGAGGAGGAGACGTGCGGACATATTGTGTACAGGTATAGGAAGAAGTGGTCCTGACTGTGTAGTATGTAATACAGGAGGAGGAGACGTGCGGACATTATTGTGTACAGTCTGGAGGTATAGGAAGAAGTGGTCCTGTCTGTGTAGTATGTAATACAGGAGGAGACGTGCGGACATATTGTGTACAGGTATAGGAAGAAGTGGTCCTGTCTGTGTAGTATATAGTACAGGAGGAGGAGACGTGCGGACATATTGTGTACAGTCTGGAGGTATAGGAAGAAGTGGTCCTGTGTGTGTAGTATGTAATACAGGAGGAGGAGACGTGCGGACATATTGTGTACAGTCTGGAGGTATAGGAAGAAGTGGTCCTGTCTATGTATTATGTAATACAGGAGGAGGAGACGTGCGGACATATTGTGTACAGGTATAGGAAGAAGTGGTCCTGACTGTGTAGTATGTAGTACAGGAGGAGGAGAAGTGCGGACATATTGTGTACAGTCTGGAGGTATAGGAAGAAGTGGTCCTGACTGTGTAGTATGTAATACAGGAGGAGGAGACGTGCAGACATATTGTGTACAGGTATAGGAGAAGTGGTCCTGTCTGTGTAGTATGTAATACAGGAGGAGGAGACGTGCGGACATATTGTGTACAGATATAGGAAGCAGTGGTCCTGTCTGTGTAGTATGTAATACAGGAGGAGGAGACGTGCGGACATATTGTGTACAGTCTGGAGGTATAGGAGAAGTGGTCCTGTCTGTGTAGTATGTAATACAGGAGGAGGAGACGTGCGGACATATTGTGTACAGTCTGGAGGTATAGGAAGAAGTGGTACTGTCTGTGTAGTATGTAATACAGGAGGAGGAGAAGTGCGGACATATTGTGTACAGTCTGGAGGTATAGGAAGAAGTGGTCCTGACTGTGTAGTATGTAATACAGGAGGAGGAGACGTGCGGACATATTGTGTACAGGTATAGGAAGAAGTGGTCCTGTCTGTGTAGTATGTAATACAGGAGGAGGAGACATGCGGACATATTGTGTACAGGTATAGGAAGAAGTGGTCCTGTCTGTGTAGTATATAGTACAGGAGGAGGAGACGTGCGGACATATTGTGTACAGGCTGGAGGTATAGGAAGAAGTGGTCCTGTCTGTGTAGTATGTAATACAGGAGGAGGAGACGTGCGGACATATTGTGTACAGTCTGGAGGTATAGGAAGAAGTGGTCCTGTCTGTGTAGTATGTAATACAGGAGGAGGAGACGTGCGGACATATTGTGTACAGGGGGAAGAGTGGTTCTGTTGTGAGTGGGGGGGGAGACGTGCGGTATATTGGTAAGTGGGGGTTAGGAAGAAGTGGTCCTGTCTGTGTAGTATGTAATACAGGAGGAGGAGACGTGAGGACATATTGTGTACAGGTATAGAAAGAAGTGGTCCTGTCTGTGTAGTATGTAATACAGGAGGAGGAGACGTGCGGACATATTGTGTACAGTCTGGAGGTATAGGAAGAAGTGGTCCTGTCTGTGTAGTATGTAATACAGGAGGAGTAGACGAGCGGACATATTGTGTACAGTCTGGAGGTATAGGAAGAAGTGGTCCTGTCTGTGTAGTATGTAATACAGGAGGAGGAGAAGTGCGGACATATTGTGTACAGTCTGGAGGTATAGGAAGAAGTGGTCCTGTCTGTGTAGTATGTAATACAGGAGGAGGAGACGTGCGGACATATTGTGTACAGGTATAGGAAGAAGTGGTCCTGACTGTGTAGTATGTAATACAGGAGGAGGAGACGTGCGGACATATTGTGTACAGTCTGGAGGTATAGGAAGAAGTGGTCCTGTCTGTGTAGTATATAATACAGGAGGAGGAGACGTGCGGACATATTGTGTACAGTCTGGAGGTATAGGAAGAAGTGGTCCTGTCTGTGTAGTATGTAATACAGGAGGAGGAGACGTGCGGACATATTGTGTACAGACTGGAGATATAGGAAGAAGTGGTCCTGACTGTGTAGTATGTAATACAGGAGGAGGAGACGTGCGGACATATTGTGTACAGTCTGGAGGTATAGGAAGCAGTGGTCCTGTCTGTGTAGTATGTAATACAGGAGGAGGAGACGTGC
Source organism: Leptodactylus fallax (assembly GCA_947044405.1). NCBI lineage: Eukaryota > Metazoa > Chordata > Amphibia > Anura > Leptodactylidae > Leptodactylus > Leptodactylus fallax. The sequence goes on along the minus strand of CAMRHE010001046.1, from coordinate 154,763 downwards.
GGACATATTGTGTACAGTCTGGAGGTATAGGAGAAGTGGTTCTGTCTGTGTAGTATGTAATACAGGAGGAGGAGACGTGCGGACACATTGTGTACAGTCTGGAGGTATAGGAAGAAGTGGTCCTGTCTGTGCAGTATGTAATACAGGAGGAGGAGATGTGCGGACATATTGTGTACAGTCTGGAGGTATAGGAAGAAGTGGTCCTGACTGTGTAGTATGTAATACAGGAGGAGGAGACGTGCGGACATATTGTGTACAGGTATAGGAAGAAGTGGTCCTGACTGTGTAGTATGTAATACAGGAGGAGGAGACGTGCGGACATATTGTGTACAGTCTGGAGGTATAGGAAGAAGTGGTCCTGTCTGTGTAGTATGTAATACAGGAGGAGGAGACGTGCGGACATATTGTGTACAGTTTGGAGGTGTAGGAAGAAGTGGTCCTGTCTGTGTAGTATGTAATACAGGAGGAGGAGACGTGCGGACATATTGTGTACAGACTGGAGGTATAGGAAGAAGTGGTCCTGTCTGTGTAGTATGTAATACAGGAGGAGGAGACGTGCGGACATATTGTGTACAGTCTGGAGGTATAGGAAGAAGTGGTCCTGTCTGTGTAGTATGTAATACAGGAGGAGGAGACGTGCGGACATATTGTGTACAGTCTGGAGGTATAGGAAGAAGTGGATCTGTCTGTGTAGTATGTAATACAGGAGGAGGAGACGTGCGGACATATTGTGTACAGGTATAGGAAGAAGTGGTCCTGTCTGTGTAGTATGTAATACAGGAGGAGGAGACGAGCGGACATATTGTGTACAGACTGGAGGTATAGGAAGAAGTGGTCCTGTCTGTGTAGTATGTAATACAGGAGGAGGAGACGTGCGGACATATTGTGTACAGTCTGGAGGTATAGGAAGAAGTGGTCCTGACTGTGTAGTATGTAATACAGGAGGAGGAGACGTGCGAACATATTGTGTACAGTCTGGAGGTATAGGAAGAAGTGGTCCTGTCTGTGTAGTATGTAATACAGGAGGAGGAGACGTGCGGACATATTGTGTACAGGTATAGGAAGAAGTGGTCCTGTCTGTGTAGTATGTAATACAGGAGGAGGAGACGTGTGGACATATTGTGTACAGTCTGGAGGTATAGGAAGAAGTGGTCCTGTCTGTGTAGTATGTAATACAGGAGGAGGAGACGTGCGGACATATTGTGTACAGGTATAGGAAGAAGTAGTCCTGTCTGTGTAGTATGTAATACAGGAGGAGGAGACGTGCGGACATATTGTGTACAGTCTGGAGGTATAGGAAGAAGTGGTCCTGTCTGTGTAGTATGTAATACAGGAGGAGGAGACGTGCGGACATATTGTGTACAGTCTGGAGGTATAGGAAGAAGTGGTCCTGTCTGTGTAGTATGTAATACAGGAGGAGGAGACGTGCGGACATATTGTGTACAGGTATAGGAAGAAGTGGTCCTGTCTGTGTAGTATGTAATACAGGAGGAGGAGACGTGCGGACATATTGTGTACAGTCTGGAGGTATAGGAAGAAGTGGTCCTGACTGTGTAGTATGTAATACAGGAGGAGGAGACGTGCGGACATATTGTGTACAGTCTGGAGGTATAGGAAGAAGTGGTCCTGACTGTGTAGTATGTAATACAGGAGGAGGAGACGTGCGGACATATTGTGTACAGGTATAGGAAGAAGTGGTCCTGTCTGTGTAGTATATAGTACAGGAGGAGGAGACGTGCGGACATATTGTGTACAGGTATAGGAAGAAGTGGTCCTGTCTGTGTAGTATATAGTACACGAGGAGGAGACGTGCGAACATATTGTGTACAGTCTGGAGGTATAGGAAGAAGTGGTCCTGTCTGTGTAGTATGTAATACAGGAGGAGGAGACGTGCGGACATATTGTGTACAGTCTGGAGGTATAGGAAGAAGTGGTCCTGTCTGTGTAGTATATAGTACAGGAGGAGGAGACGTGCGGACATATTGTGTACAGTCTAGAGGTATAGGAGAAGTGGTCCTGACTGTGTAGTATGTAATACAGGAGGAGGAGACGTGCGGACATATTGTGTACAGGTATAGGAAGAAGTGGTCCTGTCTGTGTAGTATGTAATACAGGAGGAGTTGACGTGCGGACATATTGTGTACAGTCTGGAGGTATAGGAAGAAGTGGTCCTGTCTGTGTAGTATGTAATACAGGAGGAGGAGACGTGCGGACATATTGTGTACAGTCTGGAGGTATAGGAAGAAGTGGTCCTGTCTGTGTAGTATGTATTACAGGAGGAGCAGACGTGCGGACATATTGTGTACAGGTATAGGAAGAAGTGGTCCTGTCTGTGTAGTATGTAATACAGGAGGAGGAGACGTGCGGACATATTGTGTACAGTCTGGAGGTATAGGAAGAAGTGGTCCTGACTGTGTAGTATGTAATACAGGAGGAGGAGACGTGCGGACATATTGTGTACAGGTATAGGAAGAAGTGGTCCTGACTGTGTAGTATGTAATACAGGAGGAGGAGACGTGCGGACATATTGTGTACAGGTATAGGAAGAAGTGGTCCTGACTGTGTAGTATGTAATACAGGAGGAGGAGGGGGAGGTGCGGCATATGGCGGGGGGTCCGGTTTTTTTTTTTTGGGGGGGGACGTGCGGACATATTGTGTACAGGTATAGGAGAAGTGGTCCTGTCTGTGTAGTATATAGTACAGGAGGAGGAGACGTGCGGACATATTGTGTACAGCCTGGAGGATGTCGCTTTGCTTAAGCAGATTTCTGGGCTGAGTTGATGCTGAATGATACATTGTAACAAACAGGACAGAAGTTGCTTGTGTTGTCGTTTTGTTGTGCCCACATTAGTGTTTAAACCTGATACAACTGTAACAATCCGTCAGCTGTGACAAGTACTAGGTGAGGATTAGGTTCCACCCTCTGGGGGTTATACAGAAGGTAGTTTGTGCTACCCTCCTCCCTGTAGTCGGTCATGTGGTGGTCCTCTTCTCCTCTTCTCCTCTTCTCCTCTTCTCCTCCTCCTCTGTTTGTAGCTCTGAGCTGTCACCCCCGTTCGGAGCAGCCTGTCCTGTGATCAGCCACTGACTGTACATATAAATATCTCTTATCTCCTGCACCGCATTGTGTGCCCTATTTATCATTTAGGCAATGCTATAGACGGCGGACGTTGTATATGTCACCGTGCATCATAAACATTTGTGATAAGCCACACCCCCAACCTGAAAAGGGCCTATCGTCATGGTAACGCACAAGGTGAGGTACCCGGAAATCTTCAACTCCCACTATATGAATATTTATTCTTTTAGCCCAGTGTACTGGGCAGGCTCCGCTACGCCGCATTGTGGGTCATGTAGTGTACATAAAGTACTGCACACATCATCTGAAACTGCAGGCTTATGCATCTTCTATCATCACCCAGCTTTCCCAGGCACAGATATAAGACTGCAGTATTTTCCCTGACTTTTTGTGTGTTTTCTCTCTTGCAGACCCCGAGCTCTGTGGCCAGGATGAGCGTGGAGGCCACTGGCAAGCCCCTGAAGGTGGGCTCTAGAGTGGAGGTGATCGGGAAGGGACACCGCGGCACGGTCGCTTTTGTGGGGGCCACGCTGTTTGCCACAGGAAAATGGGTTGGAGTGATCCTTGACGACGCCAAGGGGAAGAATGACGGCACCGTGCAGGGCAGGAAGTACTTCACCTGCGAGGAGAACCACGGCATATTCGTGCGTCAGTCACAGGTACGAGGGAGTGTGATGATGAGAGACCCCCAGTTGTGTATTTTTTCTCTGATGTGTTATCGCTTGTTCATATATACCCTTTTTGCTTCAGGAATGCGGTATTTCTGTTCTGTAATCAAGCCCTTTCCGTTGTACCAAGACCCTTTTTTTGTTTCATTAGCATACCCTTGCTAAACTCATTATTCCCGCAGGGGGTTCTTGCAAACATGTGGCTGGAATGACTTTTGAGCAAACAAAGAAGAGACTTTGTGTGTATAGCCAAAGCTACAAAGGAAGTATGGTTTTATGGTAATATCTCTCTAGGAGGACATCCTCCAGTCAGACCGATAAATTCCTCAGGTGCTCAAGGCGGAGAAGAACGCCCCAAATACAAACACAGTACTGGTGGGCGCAGGGAAAAGGTCTAGACACTGAACTCATTACCCAAAGTGTTCTGGGGGGTCATTCTTGGTGTCTACACGATGGGGGGTCTCGCCACGAACCCCATCACACCCCTTGCCTGACACTGTGGTTATCAGGCAAGGAAATATGACGATTCATAGTTATTTGGATTTCAAGATGGAGGGCGGGACTTCCCCTCCTAGTGACATCACTCAGGGGAGGGGACCAGGCTAGAACATGGTCTCACCTCAGGGACAAAGAGAGTTCTTATCCTGGGAAAGATGTGAGGACATGTCGTGCTGTGGACTTAAGCAAGTGCCCTGAGGCCTAGCTGTGAGGCCTAACAGTGAGGCCTGGGAGTTCTATTGCTTGGCAGCATGTAGGGGACACATGCTTTGTGACTGACTGAAGAAAGCGCCCTAGGCCCAAAAACTGCTGAGGCCTAGAGAACCAACTTGTTCTAGACCTCAGCAGTTTTTGGGCCTAGGGCGCTTTCTTCAGTCAGTCACAACTTGTTTCAGTATTTTCTGTACTGTTTTATGCTTTTACCTGTATTTGCTTGACAATCCTCTGATGTGTATTCTGTATATATTAGTGCCTAGTACCGACCCACTCAGGTTAATAAATATACAACACTTATAACGCTCATTTCATATTATCCTATGAAGCCGGGCACTCACGGGACATGAGTGGAAGGTTAAGAAGGGCGATCGCAGGTAGGCCCAAGCGGCTTGGCAAGGCTCTTCTAATACACCAGTTGTGCAGGGAGCTCCCCCTAGTGGACACCTCCAGGCTTCCATGTTGGCAAATGTACCCCTTGAATGATCAATAGGGGGCACCTTCTGTACTCATATTCTTGTCTGTGTATGATTCTACTGGTACTGACTGCTTACAAAGCTGTGTCCTGTCCACACAATCCTGCTCTGATACACTGTAACAAACTATCAGCAGAGGAGAGGTGTGTGCTACTGATGTGCTTACCTCCCAGTGGGGTGTCTAGCCTGGATACAACTGTAACCAACCCCCAGCTGTGAGAAGTCTCAGGCCAGGACAGAAGAATGTTCCCGGACACTGACAGCAAGCAGAGATCAGAGCGGCAGAGCGTGGCCATGTACAAAAGTGAAACTTTATTTATATAAAACAGGAAAACAAGTATAATAATATAGTATATGACCGATGGGTAAAGAAGGAGGAAGGACCCTGCCCTCAACAGCTTACAATCTCTAAGGGGAGGGGAAGGAGACCAGGCTGAGGACTGGAGATTACATGTGAGGGGGTATCAGGAGTTTAGGTCATGTATGGAGAGGACAGGTGGTGGAGATTACATGTGAGGAGGTATCAGGAGATTAGGTCATGTATGGAGAGGACAGGTTGTGGAGATTACATGTGAGGAGGTATCAGGAGATTAGGTCATGTATGGAGAGGACAGGTTGTGGAGATTACATGTGAGGAGGTATCAGGAGATTAGGTCATGTATGGAGAGGACAGGTTGTGGAGATTACATGTGAGGAGGTATCAGGAGATTAGGTCATGTACGGAGAGGACAGGTTGTGGACTGGAGATTACATGTGAGGAGGTATCAGGAGATTAGGTCATGTACGGAGAGGACAGGTTGTGGAGATTACATGTGAGGGGGTATCAGGAGATTAGGTCATGTATGGAGAGGACAGGTTGTGGAGATTACATGTGAGGAGGTATCAGGAGATTAGGCCATGTATGGAGAGGACAGGTTGTGGAGATAACATGTGAGGAGGTATCAGGAGATTAGGTCATGTATGGAGAGGACAGGTTGTGTAGATTACATGTGAGGGGGTATCAGGAAATTAGGCCATGTATGGAGAGGACAGGTTGTGGACTGGAGATTACATGTGAGGAGGTATCAGGAGATTAGGCCATGTATGGAGAGGACAGGTTGAGGACTGGAGATTACATGTGAGGGGGTATCAGGAGATTAGGCCATGTATGGAGAGGACAGGTTGTGGACTGGAGATGACATGTGAGGAGGTATCAGGAGATCAGGCCAGAGATGTATGGAGGTTGTGGACTGGAGATTACATGTATCAGGAGATTAGGTCATGTATGGAGAGGACAGGGTGTGGACTGGAGATTACATGTGAGGAGGTATCAGGAGATTAGTTCATGTATGGAGAGGACAGGTTGTGGACTGGAGATGACATGTGAGGAGGTATCAGGAGATCAGGTCAGAGATGTATGGAGGTTGTGGACTGGAGATTACATGTATCAGGAGATTAGGTCATGTATGGAGAGGACAGGGTGTGGACTGGAGATTACATATGAGGAGGTATCAGGAGATTAGTTCATGTATGGAGAGGACAGGTTGTGGACTGGAGATTACATGTGAGGAGGTATCAGGAGATTAGGTCAGGTGTATGGAGAGGGACAGGTTGTGGAGATTACATGTGAGGGGGTATCAGGAGATTAGGTCATGTATGGAGAGGACAGGTTGTGGACGGGATTACATGTGAGGAGGTATCAGGAGATTAGATCATGTATGGAGAGGACAGGTTGTGGACTGGAGATTACATGTGAGGGGGTATCAGGAGATTAGGTCATGTATGGAGAGGACAGGTTGTGGAGATTACATGTGAGGGGGTATCAGGAGATTAGGCCATGTATGGAGAGGACAGGTTGTGGAGATTACATGTGAGGAGGTATCAGGAGATTAGGCCATGTATGGAGAGGACAGGTTGTGGAGATTACATGTGAGGAGGTATCAGGAGATTAGGCCATGTATGGAGAGGACAGGTTGTGGAGATTACATGTGAGGAGGTATCAGGAGATTAGGTCATGTATGGAGAGGACAGGTTGTGGAGATTACATGTGAGGAGGTATCAGGAGATTAGGCCATGTATGGAGAGGACAGGTTGTGGAGATTACATGTGAGGAGGTATCAGGAGATTAGGTCATGTATGGAGAGGACAGGTTGTGGAGATTACATGTGAGGAGGTATCAGGAGATTAGGACATGTATGGAGAGGACAGGTTGTGGAGATTACATGTGGGGAGGTATCAGGAGATTAGGTCATGTATGGAGAGGACAGGTTGTGGACTGGAGATTACATGTGAGGGGGTATCAGGAGATTAGGTCATGTATGGAGAGGACAGGTTGTGGAGATTACACGTGAGGAGGTATCAGGAGATTAGGCCATGTATGGAGAGGACAGGCTGTGGAGATTACATGTGAGGAGGTATCAGGAGATTAGGTCATGTATGGAGAGGACAGGTTGTGGAGATTACATGTGAGGGGGTATCAGGAGATTAGGTCATGTATGGAGAGGGCAGGTTGTGGAGATTACATGTGAGGAGGTATCAGGAGATTAGGTGATGTATGGAGAGGACAGGTTGTGGAGATTACATGTGAGGGGGTATCAGGAGATTAGGTCATGTATGGAGAGGGCAGGTTGTGGAGATTACATGTGAGGAGGTATCAGGAGATTAGGTCATGTATGGAGAGGACAGGTTGTGGAGATTACATGTGAGGAGGTATCAGGAGATTAGGCCATGTATGGAGAGGACAGGTTGTGGAGATTACATGTGAGGGGGTATCAGGAGATTAGGCCATGTATGGAGAGGACAGGCTGTGGAGATTACATGTGAGGAGGTATCAGGAGATTAGGCCATGTATGGAGAGGACAGGTTGTGGAGATTACATGTGAGGAGGTATCAGGAGATTAGGTCATGTATGGAGAGGGCAGGTTGTGGAGATTACATGTGAGGAGGTATCAGGAGATTAGGTCATGTATGGAGAGGACAGGTTGTGGAGATTACATGTGAGGAGGTATCAGGAGATTAGGCCATGTATGGAGAGGACAGGTTGTGGAGATTACATGTGAGGGGGTATCAGGAGATTAGGCCATGTATGGAGAGGACAGGCTGTGGAGATTACATGTGAGGAGGTATCAGGAGATTAGGCCATGTATGGAGAGGACAGGTTGTGGAGATTACATGTGAGGTATCAGGAGATTTGCTCGGGGTGTAGACAGATTTCTCATAGATAATAATCTCACACTTCCTTCCTTCATCCTGTGGTTCTGTATTTATCGGGATGATATGTTTATACTTCGGCTTTCTTTGTCTGCTCCTCCATAATTTCTGTCCCCGCTCTCTGTGTCGTCCTCCATCATGGTATTCTGCTCCGCAGAGCTGAGTGTGTTTGCAGTGTACACAGAGCATGGTCATGGCGACCCTGTGTGATCGGGCCAGCTTCAGCCTCCATGACCACAGCCTCCTCTTCATTGTTCTCCTGTATGGTGTGATGTTTGTTCTGTGCTCATAAATCCAGGAACAGGTCAGGATGTTCAGGTGACGGCGGTCAGAGGAGCATCACATGAGGGAGCTCTGCTACATGTGTATACCTATACATCACTGAGGCTGCTGGGAACTACACGTCATAAAATGTTCTGATACATATATATCCAGCACCCTATAGAAACCAGACCTCTCCTAATACTGTAATGTCATGGATCTCCTGTAGGAGGCGCACATACAGCATTCTGCTCTCACATGGACTTTTTTCTCTTTGTAGATCCAGGTGGTGGATGATGGAGCTGACACGACATCCCCCGAAACCCCAGAACCAGCCGCCACCAAGGTGCTGAAGAGAGGTATGAGGGTCGTCACAGGCACGATCTGTATACTGTGTGATTGGTAGATACGTGTGATATGTGCGGGAGTGTAATAAGAGGAACAGCTAATATCCCTGACATATTAGAGGGATCAGCACATTATAGCTGAGACCATATAATAATAATAATAATAATAATAATAATAGTCCTTTAATAGTCCCACAATGGGGAAATTCAGTGTGTTACAGCAGCAAAGATAAGATAAGATAAGCAGATACAAATACAATATGGACACAACTGTCAGTAATAGATTGTATTCCCCTGTCCTACAGTCGGCCTCTCCTCTCCTGACGTGGCTGATAACAGATAGTAATAGATTGTATTCCCCTGTCCTACAGTCGGCCTCTCCTCTCCTGACATGGCTGATAACAGATAGTAATAGATTTTACTCCTCTGTCCTACAGTCGGCCTCTCCCCTCCTGACATGGCTGATAACAGATAGTAATAGATTGTATTCCCCTGTCCTACAGTCGGCCTCTCCTCTCCTGACATGGCTGATAACAGATAGTAATAGATTGTATTCCCCTGTCCTACAGTCGGCCTCTCCTCTCCTGACATGGCTGATAACAGATAGTAATAGTTTGTATTCCCCTGTCCTACAGTCGGCCTCTCCCCTCCTGACATGGCTGATAACAGATAGTAATAATTTGTATTCCCCTGTCCTACAGTCTGCCTCTCCCCTCCTGACGTGGCTGATAACAGATAGTAATAGATTGTATTCCCCTGTCCTACAGTCGGCCTCTCCTCTCCTGACATTGCTGATAACAGATAGTAATAGATTGTATTCCCCTGTCCTACAGTCGGCCTCTCCCCTCCTGACATGGCTGATAACAGATAGTAATAGATTGTATTCCCCTGTCCTACAGTCGGCCTCTCCCCTCCTGACGTGGCTGATAACAGATAGTAATAGATTGTATTCCCCTGTCCTACAGTCTGCCTCTCCCCTCCTGACGTGGCTGATAACAGATAGTAATAGATTGTATTCCCCTGTCCTACAGTCGGCCTCTCCTCTCCTGACATGGCTGATAACAGATAGTAATAGATTGTATTCCCCTGTCCTACAGTCGGCCTCTCCTCTCCTGACGTGGCTGATAACAGATAGTAATAGATTGTATTCCCCTGTCCTACAGTCGGCCTCTCCTCTCCTGACGTGGCTGATAACAGATAGTAATAGATTGTATTCCCCTGTCCTACAGTCGGCCTCTCCCCTCCTGACATGGCTGATAACAGATAGTAATAGATTGTATTCCCCTGTCCTACAGTCGGCCTCTCCTCTCCTGACATGGCTGATAACAGATAGTAATAGATTGTATTCCCCTGTCCTACAGTCGGCCTCTCCCCTCCTGACATGGCTGATAACAGATAGTAATAGATTGTATTCCCCTGTCCTACAGTCGGCCTCTCCCCTCCTGACATGGCTGATAACAGATAATAATAGATTGTAGTCACCTGTCCTACAGTCGGCCTCTCCTCTGCTGACGTGGCTGATAACAGATAGTAATAGATTGTATTCACCTGTCCTACAGTCGGCCTCTCCCCTCCTGACTTGGCTGATAACAGATAGTAATAGATTGTATTCCCCTGTCCTACAGTCGGCCTCTCCTCTGCTGACGTGGCTGATAACAGATAGTAATAGATTGTATTCCCCTGTCCTACAGTCGGCCTCTCCCCTCCTGACGTGGCTGATAACAGATAGTAATAGATTGTAGTCACCTGTCCTACAGTCGGCCTCTCCCCTCCTGACATGGCTGATAACAGATAGTAATAGATTGTATTCCCCTGTCCTACAGTCGGCCTCTCCTCTCCTGACATGACTGATAACAGATAGTAATAGATTGTATTCCCCTGTCCTACAGTCGGCCTCTCCCCTCCTGACATGGCTGATAACAGATAGTAATAGATTGTATTCCCCTGTCCTACAGTCGGCCTCTCCCCTCCTGACGTGGCTTATAACAGATAGTAATAGATTGTATTCCCCTGTCCTACAGTCGGCCTCTCCTCTCCTGACGTGGCTGATAACAGATAGTAATAGATTGTAGTCACCTGTCCTACAGTCGGTCTCTCCTCTCCTCTCCTGACATGGCTGATAACAGATAGTAATAGATTGTATTCCCCTGTCCTACAGTCGGCCTCTCCCCTCCTGACATGGCTGATAACAGATAGTAATAGATTGTATTCCCCTGTCCTACAGTCGGCCTCTCCTCTCCTGACATGACTGATAACAGATAGTAATAGATTGTATTCCCCTGTCCTACAGTCGGCCTCTCCCCTCCTGACATGGCTGATAACAGATAGTAATAGATTGTATTCCCCTGTCCTACAGTCGGCCTCTCCCCTCCTGACATGGCTGATAACAGATAGTAATAGATTGCAGTGCCCTGTCCTACAGTCGGCCTCTCCCCTCCTGACATGGCTGATAACAGATAGTAATAGATTGTATTCCCCTGTCCTACAGTCGGCCTCTCCTCTCCTGACATGGCTGATAACAGATAGTAATAGATTGTATTCCCCTGTCCTACAGTCGGCCTCTCCCCTCCTGTCATGGCTGATAACAGATAGTAATAGATTGTAGTCACCTGTCCTACAGTCGGCCTCTCCTCTCCTGACGTGGCTGATAACAGATAGTAATAGATTGTATTCCCCTGTCCTACAGTCGGCCTCTCCTCTCCTGACATGGCTGATAACAGATAGTAATAGATTGTATTCCCCTGTCCTACAGTCGGCCTCTCCCCTCCTGACATGACTGATAACAGATAGTAATAGATTGTATTCCCCTGTCCTACAGTCGGCCTCTCCTCTCCTGACGTGGCTGATAACAGATAGTAATAGATTGTAGTCACCTGTCCTACAGTCGGCCTCTCCCCTCCTGACATGGCTGATAACAGATAGTAATAGATTGTATTCCCCTGTCTTACAGTCGGCCTCTCCCCTCCTGACGTGGCTGATAACAGATAGTAATAGATTGTATTCCCCTGTCCTACAGTCGGCCTCTCCTCTCCTGACGTTCCTGATAACAGATAGTAATAGATTGTATTCCCCTGTCCTACAGTCGGCCTCTCCTCTCCTGACGTGCCTGATAACAGATAGTAATAGATTGTATTCCCCTGTCCTACAGTCGGCCTCTCCTCTCCTGACGTGCCTGATAACAGATAGTAATAGATTGTAGTCACCTGTCATACAGTCGGCCTCTCCTCTCCTGACATGGCTGATAACAGATAGTAATAGATTGTATTCTCCTGTCCTACAGTCAGCCTCTCCTCTCCTGACATGCTAATAACAGATAGTAATAGATTATATTCCCCTGTCCTACAGTCGGCCTCTCCCCTCCTGACGTGGCTGATAACAGATAGTAATAGATTGTATTCCCCTGTCCTACAGTCGGCCTCTCCTCTCCTGACGTGCCTGATAACAGATACTAATAGATTGTAGTCACCTGTCCTACAGTCGGCCTCTCCCTTCCTGACATGGCTGATAACAGATAGTAATAGATTGTATTCCCCTGTCCTACAGTCGGCCTCTCCCCTCCTGACATGGCTGATAACAGATAGTAATAGATTGTATTCCCCTGTACTACAGTCGGCCTCTCCCCTCCTGACATGGCTGATAACAGATAGTAATAGATTGTATTCCCCTGTCCTACAGTCGGCCTCTCCCCTCCTGACATGGCTGATAACAGATAGTAATAGATTGTATTCCCCTGTCCTACAGTCGGCCTCTCCCCTCCTGACATGGCTGATAACAGATAGTAATAGATTGTATTCCCCTGTCCTACAGTCGGCCTCTCCCCTCCTGACGTGGCTGATAACAGATAGTAATAGATTGTATTCCCCTGTCCTACAGTCGGCCTCTCCCCTCCTGACATGGCTGATAACAGATAGTTATAGATTGTATTCCCCTGTCCTACAGTCGGCCTCTCCTCTCCTGACGTGCCTGATAACAGATACTAATAGATTGTAGTCACCTGTCCTACAGTCGGCCTCTCCCTTCCTGACATGGCTGATAACAGATAGTAATAGATTGTATTCCCCTGTCCTACAGTCGGCCTCTCCCCTCCTGACATGGCTGATAACAGATAGTAATAGATTGTATTCCCCTGTACTACAGTCGGCCTCTCCCCTCCTGACATGGCTGATAACAGATAGTAATAGATTGTATTCCCCTGTCCTACAGTCGGCCTCTCCCCTCCTGACATGGCTGATAACAGATAGTAATAGATTGTATTCCCCTGTCCTACAGTCGGCCTCTCCCCTCCTGACATGGCTGATAACATATAGAAATAGATTGTATTCCCCTGTCCTACAGTCGGCCTCTCCCCTCCTGACATGGCTGATAACAGATAGTAATAGATTGTATTCCCCTGTCCTACAGTCGGCCTCTCCCCTCCTGACGTGGCTGATAACAGATAGTAATAGATTGTATTCCCCTGTCCTACAGTCGGCCTCTCCCCTCCTGACATGGCTGATAACAGATAGTAATAGATTGTAGTCACTTGTCCTACAGTCGGCCTCTCCTCTCCTGACATGGCTGATAACAGATAGTAATAGATTGTATTCCCCTGTCCTACAGTCGGCCTCTCCCCTCCTGACATGACTGATAACAGATAGTAATAGATTGTATTCCCCTGTCCTACAGTCGGCCTCTCCTCTCCTGACGTGGCTGATAACAGATAGTAATAGATTGTAGTCACCTGTCCTACAGTCGGCCTCTCCCCTCCTGACATGGCTGATAACAGATAGTAATAGATTGTATTCCCCTGTCCTACAGTCGGCCTCTCCTCTCCTGACGTGCCTGATAACAGATAGTAATAGATTGTATTCCCCTGTCCTACAGTCGGCCTCTCCTCTCCTGACGTGCCTGATAACAGATAGTAATAGATTGTATTCCCCTGTCCTACAGTCGGCCTCTCCTCTCCTGACGTGCCTGATAACAGATAGTAATAGATTGTAGTCACCTGTCATACAGTCGGCCTCTCCTCTCCTGACATGGCTGATAACAGATAGTAATAGATTGTATTCCCCTGTCCTACAGTCGGCCTCTCCTCTCCTGACATGGCTGATAACAGATAGTAATAGATTGTATTCCCCTGTCCTACAGTCGGCCTCTCCCCTCCTGACATGGCTGATAACAGATAGTAATAATTTGTATTCCCCTGTCCTACAGTCGGCCTCTCCCCTCCTGACATGGCTGATAACAGATAGTAATAGATTGTATTCCCCTGTCCTACAGTCGGCCTCTCCCCTCCTGACATGGCTGATAACAGATAGTAATAGATTGTATTCCCCTGTCCTACAGTCGGCCTCTCCTCTCCTGACGTGCCTGATAACAGATAGTAATAGATTGTATTCCCCTGTCCTACAGTCGGCCTCTCCTCTCCTGACGTGCCTGATAACAGATAGTAATAGATTGTATTCCCCTGTCCTACAGTCGGCCTCTCCTCTCCTGACGTGCCTGATAACAGATAGTAATAGATTGTAGTCACCTGTCATACAGTCGGCCTCTCCTCTCCTGACATGGCTGATAACAGATAGTAATAGATTGTATTCTCCTGTCCTACAGTCAGCCTCTCCTCTCCTGACATGCTAATAACAGATAGTAATAGATTGTATTCCCCTGTCCTACAGTCGGCCTCTCCCCTCCTGACTTGGCTGATAACAGATAGTAATAGATTGTATTCCCCTGTCCTACAGTCGGCCTCTCCTCTCCTGACGTGCCTGATAACAGATACTAATAGATTGTAGTCACCTGTCCTACAGTCGGCCTCTCCCTTCCTGACATGGCTGATAACAGATAGTAATAGATTGTATTCCCCTGTCCTACAGTCGGCCTCTCCCCTCCTGACATGGCTGGTAACAGATAGTAATAGATTGTATTCCCCTGTACTACAGTCGGCCTCTCCCCTCCTGACATGGCTGATAACAGATAGTAATAGATTGTATTCCCCTGTCCTACAGTCGGCCTCTCCCCTCCTGACATGGCTGATAACAGATAGTAATAGATTGTATTCCCCTGTCCTACAGTCGGCCTCTCCCCTCCTGACATGGCTGATAACAGATAGTAATAGATTGTATTCCCCTGTCCTACAGTCGGCCTCTCCCCTCCTGACGTGGCTGATAACAGATAGTAATAGATTGTATTCCCCTGTCCTACAGTCGGCCTCTCCCCTCCTGACGTGGCTGATAACAGATAGTAATAGATTGTATTCCCCTGTCCTACAGTCGGCCTCTCCCCTCCTGACATGGCTGATAACAGATAGTAATAGATTGTAGTCACTTGTCCTACAGTCGGCCTCTCCTCTCCTGACATGGCTGATAACAGATAGTAATAGATTGTATTCCCCTGTCCTACAGTCGGCCTCTCCCCTCCTGACATGACTGATAACAGATAGTAATAGATTGTATTCCCCTGTCCTACAGTCGGCCTCTCCTCTCCTGACGTGGCTGATAACAGATAGTAATAGATTGTAGTCACCTGTCCTACAGTCGGCCTCTCCCCTCCTGACATGGCTGATAACAGATAGTAATAGATTGTATTCCCCTGTCTTACAGTCGGCCTCTCCCCTCCTGACGTGGCTGATAACAGATAGTAATAGATTGTATTCCCCTGTCCTACAGTCGGCCTCTCCTCTCCTGACGTGCCTGATAACAGATAGTAATAGATTGTATTCCCCTGTCCTACAGTCGGCCTCTCCTCTCCTGACGTGCCTGATAACAGATAGTAATAGATTGTATTCCCCTGTCCTACAGTCGGCCTCTCCTCTCCTGACGTGCCTGATAACAGATAGTAATAGATTGTAGTCACCTGTCATACAGTCGGCCTCTCCTCTCCTGACATGGCTGATAACAGATAGTAATAGATTGTATTCTCCTGTCCTACAGTCAGCCTCTCCTCTCCTGACATGCTAATAACAGATAGTAATAGATTATATTCCCCTGTCCTACAGTCGGCCTCTCCCCTCCTGACGTGCCTGATAACAGATAGTAATAGATTGTATTCCCCTGTCCTACAGTCGGCCTCTCCTCTCCTGACGTGCCTGATAACAGATAGTAATAGATTGTAGTCACCTGTCATACAGTCGGCCTCTCCTCTCCTGACATGGCTGATAACAGATAGTAATAGATTGTATTCTCCTGTCCTACAGTCAGCCTCTCCTCTCCTGACATGCTAATAACAGATAGTAATAGATTATATTCCCCTGTCCTACAGTCGGCCTCTCCCCTCCTGACGTGGCTGATAACAGATAGTAATAGATTGTATTCCCCTGTCCTACAGTCGGCCTCTCCTCTCCTGACGTGCCTGATAACAGATACTAATAGATTGTAGTCACCTGTCCTACAGTCGGCCTCTCCCTTCCTGACATGGCTGATAACAGATAGTAATAGATTGTATTCCCCTGTCCTACAGTCGGCCTCTCCCCTCCTGACATGGCTGATAACAGATAGTAATAGATTGTATTCCCCTGTACTACAGTCGGCCTCTCCCCTCCTGACATGGCTGATAACAGATAGTAATAGATTGTATTCCCCTGTCCTACAGTCGGCCTCTCCCCTCCTGACATGGCTGATAACAGATAGTAATAGATTGTATTCCCCTGTCCTACAGTCGGCCTCTCCCCTCCTGACATGGCTGATAACAGATAGTAATAGATTGTATTCCCCTGTCCTACAGTCGGCCTCTCCCCTCCTGACGTGGCTGATAACAGATAGTAATAGATTGTATTCCCCTGTCCTACAGTCGGCCTCTCCCCTCCTGACATGGCTGATAACAGATAGTAATAGATTGTAGTCACCTGTCCTACAGTCGGCCTCTCCCCTCCTGACATGGCTGATAACAGATAGTAATAGATTGTATTCCCCTGTCCTACAGTCGGCCTCTCCCCTCCTGACATGGCTGATAACAGATAATAATAGATTGTAGTCACCTGTCCTACAGTCGGCCTCTCCTCTGCTGACGTGGCTGATAACAGATAGTAATAGATTGTATTCACCTGTCCTACAGTCGGCCTCTCCCCTCCTGACTTGGCTGATAACAGATAGTAATAGATTGTATTCCCCTGTCCTACAGTCGGCCTCTCCTCTGCTGACGTGGCTGATAACAGATAGTAATAGATTGTATTCCCCTGTCCTACAGTCGGCCTCTCCCCTCCTGACGTGGCTGATAACAGATAGTAATAGATTGTAGTCACCTGTCCTACAGTCGGCCTCTCCCCTCCTGACATGGCTGATAACAGATAGTAATAGATTGTATTCCCCTGTCCTACAGTCGGCCTCTCCTCTCCTGACATGACTGATAACAGATAGTAATAGATTGTATTCCCCTGTCCTACAGTCGGCCTCTCCCCTCCTGACATGGCTGATAACAGATAGTAATAGATTGTATTCCCCTGTCCTACAGTCGGCCTCTCCCCTCCTGACGTGGCTGATAACAGATAGTAATAGATTGTATTCCCCTGTCCTACAGTCGGCCTCTCCTCTCCTGACGTGGCTGATAACAGATAGTAATAGATTGTAGTCACCTGTCCTACAGTCGGTCTCTCCTCTCCTCTCCTGACATGGCTGATAACAGATAGTAATAGATTGTATTCCCCTGTCCTACAGTCGGCCTCTCCCCTCCTGACATGGCTGATAACAGATAGTAATAGATTGTATTCCCCTGTCCTACAGTCGGCCTCTCCTCTCCTGACATGACTGATAACAGATAGTAATAGATTGTATTCCCCTGTCCTACAGTCGGCCTCTCCCCTCCTGACATGGCTGATAACAGATAGTAATAGATTGTATTCCCCTGTCCTACAGTCGGCCTCTCCCCTCCTGACATGGCTGATAACAGATAGTAATAGATTGTATTCCCCTGTCCTACAGTCGGCCTCTCCCCTCCTGACATGGCTGATAACAGATAGTAATAGATTGCAGTGCCCTGTCCTACAGTCGGCCTCTCCCCTCCTGACATGGCTGATAACAGATAGTAATAGATTGTATTCCCCTGTCCTACAGTCGGCCTCTCCCCTCCTGACATGGCTGATAACAGATAGTAATAGATTGCAGTGCCCTGTCCTACAGTCGGCCTCTCCTCTCCTGACATGGCTGATAACAGATAGTAATAGATTGTATTCCCCTGTCCTACAGTCGGCCTCTCCCCTCCTGACATGGCTGATAACAGATAGTAATAGATTGTATTCCCCTGTCCTACAGTCGCCTCTCCCCTCCTGACATGGCTGATAACAGATAGTAATAGATTGTAGTCACCTGTCCTACAGTCGGCCTCTCCCCTCCTGACATGGCTGATAACAGATAGTAATAGATTGTATTCCCCTGTCCTACAGTCGGCCTCTCCTCTCCTGACGCGGCTGATAACAGATAGTAATAGATTGTATTCCCCTGTCCTACAGTCGCCTCTCCCCTCCTGACATGGCTGATAACAGATAGTAATAGATTGTATTCCCCTGTCCTACAGTCGGCCTCTCCACTCCTGACGTGGCTGATAACAGATAGTAATAGATTGTATTCCCCTGTCTTACAGTCGGCCTCTCCCCTCCTGACGTGGCTGATAACAGATAGTAATAGATTGTATTCCCCTGTCCTACAGTCGGCCTCTCCTCTCCTGACGTGCCTGATAACAAATAGTAATAGATTGTATTCCCCTGTCCTACAGTCGGCCTCTCCTCTCCTGACGTGCCTGATAACAGATAGTAATAGATTGTAGTCACCTGTCATACAGTCGGCCTCTCCTCTCCTGACATGGCTGATAACAGATAGTAATAGATTGTATTCTCCTGTCCTACAGTCAGCCTCTCCTCTCCTGACATGCTAATAACAGATAGTAATAGATTGTATTCCCCTGTCCTACAGTCGGCCTCTCCCCTCCTGACATGGCTGATAACAGATAGTAATAGACATGTATTCCCCTGTCCTACAGTCGGCCTCTCCTCTCCTGACATGGCTGATAACAGATAGTAATAGATTGTATTCCCCTGTCCTACAGTCGGCCTCTCCCCTCCTGACATGGCTGATAACAGATAGTAATAGATTGTATTCTCCTGTCCTACAGTCGGCCTCTCCCCTCCTGACATGGCTGATAACAGATAGTAATAGATTGTATTCCCCTGTCCTACAGTCGGCCTCTCCTCTCCTGACATGGCTGATAACAGATAGTAATAGATTGTATTCCCCTGTCCTACAGTCGGCCTCTCCTCTCCTGACATGACTGATAACAGATAGTAATAGATTGTATTCCCCTATCCTACAGTCGGCCTCTCCTCTCCTGACATGGCTGATAACAGATAGTAATAGATTGTATTCCCCTGTCCTACAGTCGGCCTCTCCTCTCCTGACATGCTAATAACAGATAGTAATAGATTGTATTCCCCTGTCCTACAGTCGGCCTCTCCCCTCCTGACGTGGCTGATAACAGATAGTAATAGATTGTATTCCCCTGTCCTACAGTCGGCCTCTCCTCTCCTGACGTGCCTGATAACAGATACTAATAGATTGTAGTCACCTGTCCTACAGTCGGCCTCTCCCTTCCTGACATGGCTGATAACAGATAGTAATAGATTGTATTCCCCTGTCCTACAGTCGGCCTCTCCCCTCCTGACATGGCTGATAACAGATAGTAATAGATTGTATTCCCCTGTACTACAGTCGGCCTCTCCCCTCCTGACATGGCTGATAACAGATAGTAATAGATTGTATTCCCCTGTCCTACAGTCGGCCTCTCCCCTCCTGACATGGCTGATAACAGATAGTAATAGATTGTATTCCCCTGTCCTACAGTCGGCCTCTCCTCTCCTGACGTGGCTGATAACAGATAGTAATAGATTGTATTCTCCCTTCCTACAGTCGGCCTCTCCTCTCCTGACGTGGCTGATAACAGATAGTAATAGATTGTATTCTCCCTTCCTACAGTCGGCCTCTCCTCTCCTGACATGGCTGATAACAGATAGTAATAGATTGTATTCCCCTGTCCTACAGTCGGCCTCTCCCCTCCTGACATGGCTGATAACAGATAGTAATAGATTGTATTCCCCTGTCCTACAGTCGGCCTCTCCCCTCCTGACACGGCTGATAACAGATAGTAATAGATTGTAGTCACCTGTCCTACAGTCGGCCTCTCCCCTCCTGACATGGCTGATAACAGATAGTAATAGATTGTAGTCACCTGTCCTACAGTCGGCCTCTCCTCTCCTGACATGGCTGATAACAGATAGTAATAGATTGTATTCCCCTGTCCTACAGTCGGCCTCTCCTCTCCTGACATGGCTGATAACAGATAGTAATAGATTGTATTCCCCTGTCCTACAGTCGGCCTCTCCCCTCCTGACGTGGCTGATAACAGATAGTAATAGATTGTATTCCCCTGTCCTACAGTCGGCCTCTCCCCTCCTGACATGGCTGATAACAGATAGTAATAGATTGTAGTCACCTGTCCTACAGTCGGCCTCTCCCCTCCTGACATGGCTGATAACAGAGAGCAGTAGACACTCAGTATATTCTTCTATCTTTTTCCTGACTACTTTTTCCCTCTTATCTCTTGCAGATACGGCTGACACTCCTAAGGCCAGTAAACTGGTGAGTCCCCGCCCCCTCACTGCTGTGTACTTACCTGTACTGGTGAGTCCCCGCCCCCCTCACTGCTATGTACTTACCTGTACTGGTGAGTCCCCGCCCCTTCACTTGTGATGTAAGTACATGATGTGTGACCTGCAGTGTAAAGCATGGAGGTGACACATCACGTGTACTTCATAGACAGGACCAGGACTATCAGGTAGGTGTGATCTGAAGCCGTGCTCTCAGCAGGGGGCGCTACAGCTAGTAACACAGTGCGGTACTACATATGTATAGTCTGCACCATAGAACTACAGCGTCCATCACATTTGTCATAGGTCTTACCTTTAGTGTTTTGTGATATTTTGTGACTTCAGAGTTTCCACACCCAGCAGTACAGAACTGTATGTATGACTAATACCATATAGCGCCAACGTACTCTGCAGCGATGTACAGACATTGTGCGCCCTCTATGGGGCAGGGACCACAATCTACATACCCTATCAGAATGTGGGCTCGCGGCGCTAATCCTGTGGGTTGTCCAAGCATTTCAGCCTATAATAACATCCTGCAGAGAGTTAATGTAGCACCTGTAGGGGGCGCTGTAGCTGATTTTAACCACTTGCATTGATCCAATTTGGTGTTAAGTGCATGATCGCCATCTAGTGGCTGTGCAGTGCTGTACAGAGGTATCAGTCATCGGCATCTGCGCCATCTAGTGGCTGTGCATAGGGCCTGAAGGACCCCGACTCCTTCCTGACGCCCTCCGGACACTCTCCTGTCCCCATCAGGTTCTTGAAGCTAATGTTCTTGTATTTCCCATGAAGTCAGATTTGGAGCGTCTATTTCTAGATCTCTGCACTGTGCTGTTCCTCTTTTATTCTTCCTGGTAATCTATTACTGACTTGACATCTGGGTAGTAACATGGCTGCTGATAACAGGCGATTTCCCTGCACAATCTGATGATGTCCGGTCAGTGCTGACAACACTGGACTGTATAGGACCACAATCCTGTCCGACCGTATCTGGACAGGGATCTAAAGATCTAGGAGGAAAAAATGGAGGTGCACCGCTCCGAGGCAACACTGTGAAAGAGGGTGACATGGATCCTCAAATGACACTACATTGTATATGAGAATGTATCACAGTGTATATGGGTGTAATAAGGCTGTAGTCTGGTTATTGGGTGTATATGAGGATATATCACAGTGTATAGAGGTGTAATACGGCTGTAGCCTGGTTATTGGGTCTATATGAGGCTATATCACAGTGTATATAGGTGTAATAAGGCTGTAGTCTGGTTATTGGGTGTATATGAGGATATATCACAGTGTATAGAGGTGTAATACGGCTGTAGCCTGGTTATTGGGTGTATATGAGGATATATCACAGTGTATATAGGTGTAATAAAGCTGTAGTCTGGTTATTGGGTGTTTATGAGGATATATCACAGTGTATATAGGTGTAATAAGGCTGTAGTCTGGTTATTGGGTGTATATGGGGATATATCACAGTGTATATAGGTGTAATAAGGCTGTAGTCTGTTTATTGGGTGTATATGAGGCTATATCACAGTGTATATAGGTGTAATAAGGCTGTAGTCTGGTTATTGGGGTGTATATGAGGATATATCACAGTGTATATAGGTGTAATAAGGCTGTAGTCTGGTTATTGGGGTGTATATGAGGATGTATTACAGTGTATATAGGTGTAATAAGGCTGTAGTCTGGTTATTGGGTGTATATGAGGATATATCACAGTGTATATAGGTGTAATAAGGCTGTAGTCTGGTTATTGGGTGTATATGAGGATATTTCACAGTGTATATAGGTGTAATAAGGCTGTAGTCTAGTTATTGGGTGTATATGAGGATATATCACAGTGTATATAGGTGTAATAAGGCTGTAGTCTGGTTATTGGGTGTATATGAGGATATATCACAGTGTATATAGGTGTAATAAGGCTGTAGTCTAGTTATTGGGGTGTATATGAGGATATATCACAGTGTATATAGATGTAATAAGGCTGTAATCTGGTTATTGGGTGTATATGAGAATATATTACAGTGTATATAGGTGTAATAAGGCTGTAGTCTAGTTATTGGGTGTATATGAGGATATATCACAGTGTATATAGATGTAATAAGGCTGTAGTCTAGTTATTGGGTGTATATGAGGACATATCACAGTGTATATAGGTGTAATAAGGCTGTAGTCTGGTTATTGGGTGTATATGAGGATATATCACAGTTTATATAGGTGTAATAAGGCTGTAGTCTGGTTATTGGGTGTATATGAGGCTATATCACAGTGTATATAGGTGTAATAAGGCTGTAGTCTGGTTATTGGGTGTATATGAGGATATATCACAGTGTATATAGCTGTAATAAGGCTGTAGTCTGGTTATTGGGTGTATATGAGGATATATCACAGTGTATATAGGTGTAATAAGGCTGTAGTCTGGTTATTGGGTCCATATGAGGATATATCACAGTGTATATAGGTGTAATAAGGCTGTAGCCTGGTTATTGGGTGTATATAAGGATATATCACAGTTTATATAGCTGTAATAAGGCTGTAGTCTGGTTATTGGGTGTATATGAGGATATATCACAGTGTATATAGGTGTAATAAGGCTGTAGCCTGGTTATTGGGTGTATATAAGGATATATCACAGTGTATATAGGTGTAATAAGGCTGTAGCCTGGTTATTGGGTGTATATGAGGATATATCACAGTGTATAGAGGTGTAATACGGCTGTAGCCTGGTTATTGGGTGTATATGAGGATATATCACAGTGTATATAGGTGTAATAAGGCTGTAGTCTGGTTATTGGGTGTATATGAGGATATATCACAGTGTATAGAGGTGTAATACGGCTGTAGCCTGGTTATTGGGTGTATATGAGGATATATCACAGTGTATATAGATGTAATAAGGCTGTAGTCTAGTTATTGGGTGTATATGAGGACATATCACAGTGTATATGGGTGTAATAAGGCTGTAGTCTGGTTATTGGGTGTATATGAGGACATATCACAGTGTATATAGGTGTAATAAGGCTGTAGTCTGGTTATTGGGGTGTATATGAGGATATATCACAGTGTATATAGGTGTAATAAGGCTGTAGTCTGGTTATTGGGGTGTATATGAGGATATATCACAGTGTAT
Organism: Leptodactylus fallax; assembly: GCA_947044405.1. Taxonomy (NCBI): domain Eukaryota; kingdom Metazoa; phylum Chordata; class Amphibia; order Anura; family Leptodactylidae; genus Leptodactylus; species Leptodactylus fallax. The sequence goes on along the minus strand of CAMRHE010001046.1, from coordinate 131,288 downwards.
ATAGGTGTAATAAGGCTGTAGTCTGGTTATTGGGTGTATATGAGGATATATCACAGTGTATATAGGGGCTGTAGTCTGGTTATTAGGGTGTAGTTGGTTATGGGGGTGTTTGGTGTTGGTGTGTTGGTTTTTGGGTGTTGGGGTTTGGGTTTTTGTGAGGTTGTCTGGTTTGGGTGTATATGAGGATATATCACAGTGTATATAGGTGTAATAAGGCTGTAGTCTGGTTATTGGGTGTATATGAGGATATGTCACAGTGTATATAGGTGTAATAAGGCTGTAGTCTGGTTATTGGGTGTATATGAGGACATATCACAGTGTATATAGCTGTAATGAGGCTGTAGTCTGGTTATTGGGTGTATATGAGGATATATCACAGTGTATATAGGTGTAATAAGGCTGTAGCCTGGTTATTGGGTGTATATGAGGATATATCACAGTGTATATAGGTGTAATAAGGCTGTAGTCTGGTTATTGGGATGTATATGAGGATGTATTACAGTGTATATAGGTGTAATAAGGCTGTAGTCTGGTTATTGGATGTATATGAGGATATATCACAGTGTATATAGGTGTAATAAGGCTGTAGTCTGGTTATTGGGGTGTATATGAGGATATATCACAGTGTATATAGGTGTAATAAGGCTGTAGTCTGGTTATTGGGTGTATATGAGGATATATCACAGTGTATATAGGTGTAATAAGGCTGTAGTCTGGTTATTGGGTGTATATGAGGATATATCACAGTGTATAGAGGTGTAATAAGGCTGTAGTCTGGTTATTGGGTGTATATAAGGATATATCACAGTGTATATAGCTGTAATAAGGCTGTAGTCTGGTTATTGGGTGTATTTGAGGATATATCACAGTGTATATAGGTGTAATAAGGCTGTAGCCTGGTTATTGGGTGTATATGAGGATATATCACAGTGTATATAGCTGTAATAAGGCTGTAGCCTGGTTATTGGTTGTATATGAGGATATATCACAGTGTATATAGCTGTAATAAGGCTGTAGTCTGGTTATTGGGTGTATATGAGGATATATCACAGTGTATATAGGTGTAATAAGGCTGTAGTCTGGTTATTGGGTGTATATGAGGATATGTCACAGTGTATATAGGTGTAATAAGGCTGTAGTCTGGTTATTGGGTGTATATGAGGATATATCACAGTGTATATAGCTGTAATGAGGCTGTAGTCTGGTTATTGGGTGTATATGAGGATATATCACAGTGTATATAGGTGTAATAAGGCTGTAGCCTGGTTATTGGGTGTATATGAGGATATATCACAGTGTATATGGGTGTAATAAGGCTGTAGCCTGGTTATTGGGATGTATATGAGGATGTATTACAGTGTATATAGGTGTAATAAGGCTGTAGTCTGGTTATTGGATGTATATGATGATATATCACAGTGTATGTAGGTGTAATAAGGCTGTAGTCTGGTTATTGGGGTGTATATGAGGATATATCACAGTGTATATAGGTGTAATAAGGCTGTAGTCTGGTTATTGGGTGTATATGAGGATATATCACAGTGTATATAGGTGTAATAAGGCTGTAGTCTGGTTATTGGGTGTATATAAGGATATATCACAGTGTATATAGCTGTAATAAGGCTGTAGCCTGGTTATTGGGTGTATATGAGGATATATCACAGTGTATATAGCTGTAATAAGGCTGTAGCCTGGTTATTGGGTGTATATGAGGATATATCACAGTATATATAGGTGTAATAAGGCTGTAGTCTGGTTATTGGGTGTATATGAGAATATATTACAGTGTATATAGGTGTAATAAGGCTGTAGTCTGGTTATTGGGTGTATTTGAGGATATATCACAGTGTATATAGGTGTAATAAGGCTGTAGCCTGGTTATTGGGTGTATATGAGGATATATCACAGTGTATATAGCTGTAATAAGGCTGTAGCCTGGTTATTGGGTGTATATGAGGATATATCACAGTGTATAGAGGTGTAATAAGGCTGTAGCCTGGTTATTGGGTGTATATGAGGATATATCACAGTGTATATAGCTGTAATAAGGCTGTAGCCTGGTTATTGGGTGTATATGAGGATATATCACAGTGTATAGAGGTGTAATAAGGCTGTAGCCTGGTTATTGGTGTATATGATGATATATCACAGTATATATAGGTGTAATAAGGCTGTAGTCTGGTTATTGGGTGTATATGAGAATATATTACAGTGTATATAGGTGTAATAAGGCTGTAGTCTGGTTATTGGGTGTATATGAGAATATATTACAGTGTATATAGCTGTGATATATGTAGGGTACTACTACTCCTCACAGATCACCTTACCTGTAACGTCTTTGTACATGCTGGGTACTAATACTCCTCTTAGATCCTCTGACCTCTCTTACATTTACCTCTCTCCATGCAGCGTGGATTGAAGCCTAAGAAGGTGTTGTGCCTGTTTCTATCTCCCTCCTGTCTTGCCTGGTGCCCTGAGCATGTCCCGCTTCCTCATATTCTGCTTCCTCATGCCCTCTCCATACCATGCATGCCCATCCGTGTGACTTGCTCAGTCTCCATGCACGGCCATGATTGGTGTGTTATGTGTGCTCCCCCTCTGGCCTCATTCATCATTGTGTTTCATCCTTGTGATTTCCAGCTTTGAAAATATACAGAGCATAATCTCCAGGTATATAATAATCCTGTACATGGTAATATACAGCGTATAATCTCCAGGTATATAATAATCCTCTACATGGTAATATACATAGTATAATCTCCAGGTATATAATAATCCTCTACATGGTAATATACAGAGTATAATCTCCAGCTATAGTGTATATAATAATCCTCTACATGGTAATATAAAGAGTATAATCTCCAGGTATATAATAATCCTCTACATGGTAATATACAAAGTATAATCTCAAGGTATAGTGTATATAATAATCACCTGCATGGTAATATACAGACTATAATCTCCAGGTATATAATAATCTTCTACATGGTAATATACAGAGTATAATCTCCAGCTATAGTGTATATAATATACAGAGTATAATCTCCAGTTATATAATAATCCTCTACATGGTAATATACAGAGTATAATCTCCAGGTATTTAATAATCCTCTATATGGTAATATACAGAGTATAATCTCCAGGTATATAATAATCCTCTATATGGTAATATACAGAGTATAATCTCCAGGTATGGTGTATATAATATACAGAGTATAATCTCCAGGTATAGTGTATATAATATACAGTGTAATATACAGAGTATAATCTCCAGGTATAGTGTATATAATATACAGAGTATAATCTCCAGGTATGGTGTATATAATATACAGAGTATAATCTCCAGGTATAGTGTATATAATATACAGAGTATAATCTCCAGGTATGGTGTATATAATATACAGAGTATAATTTCCAGTGTATATAATATACAGAGAATAATCTCCAGGTATAGTGTATATCATATACAGAGTATAATCTCTTGATGCGTATATCGCGCCGCCGTATACCAGTCTATTGGTTTTGTACCTGTTGATCCCAGATTAACCTCTTGTACACTGGAGGAGATCCCGGAGTAATATGAGATTTATCCTCTGCAGTATCTATACTGTAATCATCCTATGCACTGTCTGATCTGTGGATTATCTGACGGTGATCTGGATTATGTCGCTCTCGGCCACTTGTCTGGCAGCAGATGGCGGGGCCGTCATATAACTGCCCTACACGTGTGAGCTCTGCGCGTTCTATGTCCATGCATGTGCTGGGGGCTGTGGATGTGATTGGAGGGTCCTCCGGTATGTTGCATGTTGTATCTATGCAGGATGTATATATGTGTATATATGATCAGCTGTATGTCTATAGATGGTAGCACCGGCCTGTGAGCCCCTCCCCTCTGACTACTCCAGGGGAGATGTACGTCTGGCTCCCACGGCTCTCCTGAAATCCTCTGTGCTGCTGCTGCGTTAGTACTGTGCACAGCTGGGTGGATGGCTCCGGTTACCGATCACGCTGCCCCCTCCCACCCCCCGGCTCATATCTCTGCAGCCATTATGTGATATTCTCTGGTGGCGGCCATTATTGCCATCTCCTCAGAGATCCCGGGCCGATCAGATCCTGCTCATTATGTAGCCATTACCATGGAGGAGCCGTCATGGCGCTGCTCTCTGGGGTATGACCTCATCTCTATAAGTAGTCCTTACCCGGGAATATCGTGTTACATGCTACACTGCTGTGACTCCAACCCTTCATGTTACCTGCACTGACACACTGTAACAAATCCTCAGGACAGCACAGAGATGTAGCACTGCTGGCTTCAGTTCACAAAGAAGTAACATCATTGATACATTGTAACAGCCTTTCAGCTTTGTGAGCAGGACCAGGCTGTCGTGGCAGGTAGTGATGGTCTTATAGCGCCCCCTATATTACCGCTGTTATCACGCGTCTGTATGGTTTCCGATGCACATGACAGCTCTGGATTATGTATCCCGACACATCATACACACCGGTTTCTATATACTAATACAGTATTCTGACACGCACATGAGCGCGACTATCAGGGTAAAGTAAGGTCCACGTGATACTGCCAACCACTACCCACGTAATGCTGCCATCCACTGTCCATGTGATACTGCCAACCACTGCCCATGTAATGCTGCCATCCACTGTCCATGTGATACTGCCAACCACTGCCCATGTAATGCTGCCATCCAGTGCCCAAGTGATACTGCTAAGCAGTGCTCATATAATTCTACCATCCAGTGCCCATGTTGTACTGCCATATAGAGAGCACATTAGACAGACTATATAGTACCGTCATACAGAGAGCACATTACACAGACCATATAGTACCGCCATACAGAGAACGCATTACACAGACCATATAGTACCGCCATACAGAGAGCACATTACACAGACCATATAGTACCGCCATACAGAGAGCACATTACACAGACCATATAGTACCGCCATACAGAGAACACATTACACAGACCATATAGTACCACCATACAGAGAGCACATTACACACACCATATAGTACCGTCATACAGAGAGCACATTACACAGACCATATAGTACCGTCATACAGAAAACACATTACACAGACCATATAGTAACTCCATACAGAGAGCACATTACACAGACCATATAGTAACTCCATACAGAGAGCACATTACACAGACCATATAGTACCGCCATACAGAGAGCACATTACACAGACCATATGGTACCGCCATACAGAGAACACATTACACAGACCATATAGTACCACCATACAGAGAGCACATTACACACACCATATAGTACCGTCATACAGAGAACACATTACACACACCATATAGTACCGTCATACAGAGAACACATTACACACACCATATAGTACCGCCATACAGAGAACACATTACACAGACCATATAGTACCGCCATACAGAGAGCACATTACACAGACCATATAGTACCGTCATACAGAGAGCACATTACACAGACCATATAGTACCGTCATACAGAGAACGCATTACACAGACCATATAGTACCGTCATACAGAGAGCACATTACACAGACCATATAGTACCGCCATACAGAGAGCACATTACACAGACCATATAGTACCGTCATACAGAGAACACATTACACAGACCATATAGTACCGTCATACAGAGAGCACATTACATAGACCATATAGTACCGTCATACAGAGAACACATTACACAGACCATATAGTACCGTCATACAGAGAACGCATTACATAGACCATATAGTACCGTCATACAGAGAACACATTACACAGACCATATAGTACCGTCATACAGAGAGCACATTACACAGACCATATAGTACCGCCATACAGAGAGCGCATTACACAGACCATATAGTACCGCCATACAGAGAGCACATTACACAGACCATATAGTACCGTCATACAGAGAACACATTACACAGACCATATAGTACCGTCATACAGAGAACGCATTACATAGACCATATAGTACCGTCATACAGAGAGCACATTACACAGACCATATAGTGCCGTCATACAGAGAACACATTACACAGACCATATAGTACCACCATACAGAGAGCACATTACACAGACCATATAGTACCGTCATACAGAGAACACATTACACAGACCATATAGTACCGTCATACAGAGAACACATTACACAGACCATATAGTACCGCCATACAGAGAGCACATTACACAGACCATATAGTGCCGCCATACAGAGAGCACATTACACAGACCATATAGTACCGTCATACAGAGAACACATTACACAGACCATATAGTACCGTCATACAGAGAGCACATTACATAGACCATATAGTACCGTCATACAGAGAACACATTACACAGACCATATAGTACCGTCATACAGAGAACGCATTACATAGACCATATAGTACCGTCATACAGAGAACACATTACACAGACCATATAGTACCGTCATACAGAGAGCACATTACACAGACCATATAGTACCGTCATACAGAGAGCACATTACACAGACCATATAGTACCGCCATACAGAGAGCGCATTACACAGACCATATAGTACCGCCATACAGAGAGCACATTACACAGACCATATAGTACCGTCATACAGAGAACACATTACACAGATCATATAGTACCGTCATACAGAGAACACATTACACAGACCATATAGTACCGTCATACAGAGAACGCATTACACAGACCATATAGTACCGTCATACAGAGAACACATTACACAGACCATATAGTACCGTCATACAGAGAACACATTACACACTCCATATAGTACCGTCATACAGAGAACGCATTACATAGACCATATAGTACCGTCATACAGAGAACGCATTACACAGACCATATAGTACCGCCATACAGAGAGCACATTACACAGACCATATAGTACCGTCATACAGAGAGCACATTACACAGACCATATAGTACCGTCATACAGAGAACGCATTACACAGACCATATAGTACCGTCATACAGAGAACGCATTACACAGACCATATAGTACCGTCATACAGAGAACACATTACACACACCATATAGTAATTCAAGACATACCTTACTGTGCACATATAGTGCTTCCTACTTAATATAGTATATACTGTACATGAATGGAGATGGGTCACAGTATAGCACTGACACGTGGTATTATTAATGCGGACAGTAGTACCATAGGACAGTGCCCTATAGCTGTGCACATCTGTATAATACCGCAGGGGCAGGAGCCAGGCTGGTAGATATCTGCACCCCCCCTCACCTCACTGCTGTGGTTAGTGCCCCTGGCACTAACATCACCACCCATAGTGTAATATGTGGCGGTACAGAGAGCACTGACCTGCTCCTCACAGAGATGGCGCTCCCTTCCTGCTTCTGTGTCTGCGGACTATAACCCCCACAGTGGCCGCTACCATCACTCCCATCACTCACCTCCTTCTCCTGTGTCTGCGGACTATAACCCCCACAGTGGCCGCTACCATCACTCCCATCACTCACCTCCTTCTCCTGTATCTGCGGACTATAACCCCCACAGTGGCCGCTACCATCACTCCCATCACTCACCTCCTTCTCCTGTGTCTGCGGAGTATAACCCCCACAGTGGCCGCTACCATCACTCCCATCACTCACCTCCTTCTCCTGTGTCTGCGGACTATAACCCCCACAGTGGCCGCTACCATCACTCCCATCACTCACCTCCTTCTCCTGTGTCTGCGGAGTATAACCCCCACAGTGGCCGCTACCATCACTCCCATCACTCACCTCCTCCTGTGTCTGCGGACTATAACCCCCACAGTGGCCGCTACCATCACTCCCATCACTCACCTCCTCCTGTGTCTGCGGACTATAACCCCCACAGTGGCCGCTACCATCACTCCCATCACTCACCTCCTTCTCCTGTATCTGCGGACTATAACCCCCACAGTGGCCGCTACCATCACTCCCATCACTCACCTCCTTCTCCTGTGTCTGCGGACTATAACCCCCACAGTGGCCGCTACCATCACTCCCATCACTCACCTCCTTCTCCTGTGTCTGTGGACTATAACCCCCACAGTGGCCGCTACCATCACTCCCATCACTCACCTCCTTCTCCTGTGTCTGCGGACTATAACCCCCACAGTGGCCGCTACCATCACTCCCATCACTCACCTCCTCCTGTGTCTGCGGACTATAACCCCCACAGTGGCCGCTACCATCACTCCCATCACTCCCATCCTCCTGTGTCTGCGGACTATAACCCCCACAGTGGCCGCTACCATCACTCCCATCATTCACCTCCTTCTCCTGTGCCTGCGGACTATAACCCCCACAGTGGCCGCTACCATCACTCCCATCACTCACCTCCTCCTGTGTCTGCGGACTATAACCCCCACAGTGGCCGCTACCATCACTCCCATCACTCACCTCCTCCTGTGTCTGCGGACTATAACCCCCACAGTGGCCGCTGCCATCACTCCCATCACTCACCTCCTCCTGTGACTGCGGACTATAACCCCCACAGTGGCCGCTACCATCACTCCCATCACTCACCTCCTTCTCCTGTGTCTGCGGACTATAACCCCCACAGTGGCTGCTACCATCACTCCCATCACTCACCTCCTCCTGTGTCTGCGGACTATAACCCCCACAGTGGCCGCTACCATCACTCCCATCCTCCTGTGTCTGCGGACTATAACCCCCACAGTGGCCGCTACCATCACTCCCATCACTCACCTCCTCCTGTGTCTGCGGACTATAACCCCCACAGTGGCCGCTACCATCACTCCCATCACTCACCTCCTTCTCCTGTGTCTGCGGACTATAACCCCCACAGTGGCCGCTGCCATCACTCCCATCACTCACCTCCTCCTGTGACTGCGGACTATAACCCCCACAGTGGCCCGGTACCATCACTCCCATCACTCACCTCCTCCTGTATCTGCGGACTATAACCCCCACAGTGGCCGCTACCATCACTCCCATCACTCACCTCCTCCTGTGTCTGCGGACTATAACCCGCACAGTGGCCGCTACCATCACTCCCATCCTCCTGTGTCTGCGGACTATAACCCCCACAGTGGCCGCTACCATCACTCCCATCACTCACCTCCTCCTGTGTCTGCGGACTATAACCCCCACAGTGGCCGCTACCATCACTCCCATCCTCCTGTGTCTGCGGACTATAACCCCCACAGTGGCCGCTACCATCACTCCCATCACTCACCTCCTCCTGTGTCTGCGGACTATAACCCCCACAGTGGCCGCTACCATCACTCCCATCACTCACCTCCTCCTGTATCTGCGGACTATAACCCCCACAGTGGCCGCTACCATCACTCCCATCCTCCTGTGTCTGCGGACTATAACCCCCACAGTGGCCGCTACCATCACTCCCATCCCTCGCCATCTGCTCCCTTGTTTGTCACTAATCCCATGTGGTTTCGGCATTAACCCCTGCAGTGCCAGCAGCAGCTGCTCCAGCCTAATCCCTTTACACCCTGACTAATCCTGCAGCCGGTCCCCTCTGTGTGCGGGGGAGGGGGGTACAGGCTGCTGTTCCCTGTTATCAGCCATAGCACATGTAGAAGCCTCCCTGCTCCCCGTGATCCCTACTTTATGTATCTGCAGAGTGCAGTGATATCAGCAGCTCCTCCTATAACTCCTCTGGGCATTGCTCAGATTATATATCTCAGCTCATTTCCTTGCAAATCGTTTTTTTCACGGTCTTCATCGTCTGTCTGTGCGGTGGCGGCAGCGAGGAGGGCGAGGGGCTGCCATGTGCCGCACAGACCAGGGGACCAGATCCTGTGATCCTGCCGGCCGAGGCCTCGTAGGTGTAGACCCCCAGCTTCGGCCGACCAATGAGGAATTACATGTGTGAGGAAACTGCTTGTGTGCCTAATGGTGGCTGGCTGACATCAGAGGCTAATAGCGGGTGTTGTACTGCAGGGGCAGGGTCCGTCTCACAGGTGCCCTCTGTGTCTGGTTATGTGGGTGGGTGCTGCAGGGGCACATACAGGGTGGTAGTTACGCTGCAGGGGCACATACAGGGTGGTAGTTACGCTGCAGGGGCACATACAGGGTGGTAGTTACGCTGCAGGAGCACATACAGGGTGGTAGTTACGCTGCAGGAGCACATACAGGGTGGTAGTTATGCTGCAGGAGCACATACAGGGTGGTAGTTACACTGCAGGGGCACATACAGGGTGGTAGTTGTGCTGCAGGGGCACATACAGGGTGGTAGTTACGCTGCAGGGGCACATACAGGGTGGTAGTTACACTGCAGGGGCACATACAGGATGGTAGTTATGCTGCAGGAGCACATACAGGGTGGTAGTTGTGCTGCAGGGGCACATACAGGGTGGTAGTTGTGCTGCAGGGGCACATACAGGGTGGTAGTTACGCTGCAGGGGCACATACAGGGTGGTAGTTATGCTGCAGGAGCACATACAGGGTGGTAGTTATGCTGCATGAGCACATACAGGGTGGTAGTTATGCTGCAGGAGCACATACAGGGTGGTAGTTACACTGCAGGGGCACATACAGGGTGGTAGTTACACTGCAGGGGCACATACAGGGTGGTAGTTACACTGCAGTGGCACATACATGGTGGTAGTTACACTGCAGTGGCACATACAGGGTGGTAGTTACACTGCAGGGGCACATACAGGGTGGTAGTTACGCTGCAGGGGCACATACAGGGTGGTAGTTACACTGCAGGGGCACATACAGGGTGGTAGTTACACTGCAGGGGCACATACAGGGTGGTAGTTACACTGCAGTGGCACATACATGGTGGTAGTTACACTGCAGTGGCACATACAGGGTGGTAGTTACACTGCAGGGGCACATACAGGGTGGTAGTTACGCTGCAGGGGCACATACAGGGTGGTAGTTACGCTACAGGGGCACATACTGGGTGGTAGTTATGCTGCTGGGGTGTGTATATAAGACAGCTCTTGTTGTGTAGGGGCACGAATAGAATGGCACTGACACTAAAGGGCATGCCCAGAGGGGCAGTTACACAGTGAGGACATACTCGGGACACCAGTAACACTGCAGGGCGTGCACAGGGGGCAGTTACACAGTGAGGACATACTCGGGCACCAGTAACACTGCAGGGCGAGCACAGGGGGGCAGTTACACAGTGAGGACATACTCGGGGCACCAGTAACACTGTAGGGCGAGCACAGGGGGGCAGTTACACAGTGAGGACATACTCAGGGCACCAGTAACACTGCAGGGCGTGCTCAGGGGGGAAGTTACACAGTGAGGACATACTCGGGGCACCAGTAACACTGCAGGGCGTGCTCAGTGGGGCAGTTACACTGTGAGGACATACTCGGGGCACCAGTAACACTGCAGGGCGTGCTCAGTGGGGCAGTTACACTGAGAGGACATACTCGGGGCACCAGTAACACTGCAGGGCGTGCTCAGTGGGGCAGTTACACAGTGAGTACATACTCGGGGCACTAGTAACACTGCAGGGCGTGCACAGGGGGCAGTTACACTGTGAGGACATACTCGGGGCACCAGTAACACTGCAGGGCGTGCTCAGGGGGTAGTTACAGTGTGAGGACATACTCGGGGCACCAGTAACACTGCAGGGCGTGCACAGGGGGGCAGTTACACAGTGAGGACATACTCGGGGCACCAGTAACACTGCAGGGCGTGCTCAGGGGGGCAGTTACACAGTGAGGACATACTCGGGGCACCAGTAACACTGCAGGGCGTGCTCAGGGGGGCAGTTACACAGTGAGTACATACTTGGGGCACCAGTAACACTGCAGGGCGTGCTCAGGGGGGCAGTTACACAGTGAGGACATACTCGGGGCACCAGTCACACTGCAGGGCGTGCACAGTGGGGCAGTTACACTGTGAGGACATACTCGGGGCACCAGTAACACTGCAGGGCATGCACAGGGGGGCAGTTACAGTGTGAGGACATACTCGGGGCACCAGTAACACTGCAGGGCGTGCTCAGTGGGCAGTTACACTGTGAGGACATACTCGGGCACCAGTAACACTGCAGGGCGTGCTCAGTGGGGCAGTTACACAGTGAGGACATACTCGGGGCACCAGTAACACTGCAGAGCGTGCTCAGGGGGGCAGTTACACTGTGAGGACATACTCGGGGCACCAGTAACACTGCAGGGCGTGCTCAGGGGGGCAGTTACAGTGTGAGGACATACTCGGGGCACCAGTCACACTGCAGGGCGTGCTCAGGGGGGCAGTTGCAGTGTGAGGACATACTCGGGGCACCAGTAACACTGCAGGGCGTGCTCAGTGGGGCAGTTACAGTGTGAGGACATACTCGGGGCACCAGTCACACTGCAGGGCGTGCTCAGTGGGGCAGTTACACTGTGTGGACATACTCGGGGCACCAGTAACACTGCAGGGCGTGCTCAGTGGGGCAGTTACACTGTGAGGACATACTCGGGGCACCAGTAACACTGCAGGGCGTGCTCAGTGGGGCAGTTACACTGAGAGTACATACTCGGGGCACCAGTAACACTGCAGGGCGTGCTCAGTGGGGCAGTTACACAGTGAGTACATACTCGGGGCACCAGTAACACTGCAGGGCGTGCACAGGGGGCAGTTACACTGTGAGGACATACTCGGGGCACCAGTAACACTGCAGGGCGTGCTCAGGGGGTAGTTACAGTGTGAGGACATACTCAGGGCACCAGTAACACTGCAGGGCGTGCACAGGGGGGCAGTTACACAGTGAGGACATACTCGGGGCACCAGTAACACTGCAGGGCGTGCTCAGTGGGCAGTTACACTGTGAGGACATACTCGGGCACCAGTAACACTGCAGGGCGTGCTCCGTGGGGCAGTTACACAGTGAGGACATACTCGGGGCACCAGTAACACTGCAGGGCGTGCTCAGGGGGGCATTTACAGTGTGAGGACATACTCGGGGCACCAGTCACACTGCAGGGCGTGCTCAGGGGGGCAGTTACAGTGTGAGGACATACTCAGGGCACCAGTAACACTGCAGGGCGTGCTCAGTGGGGCAGTTACAGTGTGAGGACATACTCGGGGCACCAGTCACACTGCAGGGTGTGCTCAGTGGGGCAGTTACACTGTGTGGACATACTCGGGGCACCAGTAACACTGCCGGGCGTGCTCAGTGGGGCAGTTACACTGTGAGGACATACTCGGGGCACCAGTAACACTGCAGGGCGTGCTCAGTGGGGCAGTTACACTGAGAGGACATACTCGGGGCACCAGTAACACTGCAGGGCGTGCTCAGTGGGGCAGTTACACTGTGAGGACATACTCGGGGCACCAGTAACACTGCAGGGCGTGCACAGGGGGCAGTTACACAGTGAGGACATACTCGGGGCACCAGTAACACTGCAGGGCGTGCACAGGGGGGGCAGTCACACAGTGAGGACATACTCGGGGCACCAGTAACACTGCAGGGCATGCACAGGGGGGCAGTTACAGTGTGAGGACATACTCGGGGCACCAGTAACACTGCAGGGCGTGCTCAGGGGGGCAGTTACACTGTGAGGACATACTCGGGGCACCAGTAACACTGCAGGGCGTGCTCAGGGGGGGCAGTCACACAGTGAGGACATACTCGGGGCACCAGTAACACTGCAGGGCGTGCACAGGGGGGCAGTTACAGTGTGAGGACATACTCGGGGCACCAGTAACACTGCAGGGCGTGCTCAGTGGGGCAGTTACAGTGTGAGGACATACTCGGGGCACCAGTAACACTGCAGGGCGTGCTCAGGGGGGCAGTTACACAGTGAGGACATACTCGGGGCACCAGTAACACTGCAGGGCGTGCTCAGGGGGGCAGTTACACAGTGAGGACATACTCGGGGCACCAGTAACACTGCAGGGCGTGCTCAGGGGGGCAGTTACACAGTGAGGACATACTCGGGGCACCAGTAACACTGCAGGGCGTGCTCAGGGGGGCAGTTACACTGTGAGGACATACTCGGGGCACCAGTAACACTGCAGGGCGTGCTCAGGGGGCAGTTACAGTGTGAGGACATACTCGGGGCACCAGTAACACTGCAGGGCGTGCTCAGTGGGGCAGTTACAGTGTGAGGACATACTCGGGGCACCAGTAACACTGCAGGGCGTGCTCAGGGGGTAGTTACAGTGTGAGGACATACTCGGGGCACCAGTAACACTGCAGGGCGTGCACAGGGGGGCAGTTACAGTGTGAGGACATACTCGGGGCACCAGTAACACTGCAGGGCGTGCTCAGTGGGGCAGTTACAGTGTGAGGACATACTCGGGGCACCAGTAACACTGCAGGGCGTGCTCAGTGGGGCAGTTACAGTGTGAGGACATACTCGGGGCACCAGTAACACTGCAGGGCGTGCTCAGGGGGGCAGTTACAGTGTGAGGACATACTCGGGGCACCAGTAACACTGCAGGGCGTGCTCAGGGGGGCAGTTACACAGTGAGGACATACTCGGGGCACCAGTCACACTGCAGGGCGTGCACAGGGGGGCAGTTACAGTGTGAGGACATACTCGGGGCACCAGTAACACTGCAGGGCGTGCTCAGTGGGGCAGTTACAGTGTGAGGACATACTCGGGGCACCAGTAACACTGCAGGGCGTGCTCAGGGGGCAGTTGCACAGTGAGGACATACTCGGGGCACCAGTAACACTGCAGGGCGTGCTCAGGGGGGGCAGTTACACAGTGAGGACATACTCGGGGCACCAGTAACACTGCAGGGCGAGCACAGGGGGGCAGTTACAGTGTAAGGACATACTCGGGGCACCAGTAACACTGCAGGGCGTGCTCAGGGGGGCAGTTACAGTGTGAGGACATACTCGGGGCACCAGTAACACTGCAGGGCGTGCTCAGGGGGGCAGTTACACAGTGAGGACATACTCGGGGCACCAGTCACACTGCAGGGCGTGCACAGGGGGGCAGTTACAGTGTGAGGACATACTCGGGGCACCAGTAACACTGCAGGGCGTGCTCAGTGGGGCAGTTACAGTGTGAGGACATACTCGGGGCACCAGTAACACTGCAGGGCGTGCTCAGGGGGGCAGTTACACAGTGAGGACATACTCGGGGCACCAGTAACACTGCAGGGCGTGCTCAGGGGGGCAGTTACACAGTGAGGACATACTCGGGGCACCAGTAACACTGCAGGGCGTGCTCAGTGGGGCAGTTACAGTGTGAGGACATACTCGGGGCACCAGTAACACTGCAGGGCGTGCTCAGGGGGGCAGTTACACAGTGAGGACATACTCGGGGCACCAGTAACACTGCAGGGCGTGCTCAGGGGGGCAGTTACAGTGTGAGGACATACTCGGGGCACCAGTAACACTGCAGGGCGTGCTCAGTGGGGCAGTTACAGTGTGAGGACATACTCGGGGCACCAGTAACACTGCAGGGCGTGCTCAGGGGGCAGTTACACAGTGAGGACATACTCGGGGCACCAGTAACACTGCAGGGCGAGCACAGGGGGGCAGTTACAGTGTAAGGACATACTCGGGGCACCAGTAACACTGCAGGGCGTGCTCAGGGGGGCAGTTACAGTGTGAGGACATACTCGGGGCACCAGTAACACTGCAGGGCGTGCTCAGGGGGGCAGTTACACAGTGAGGACATACTCGGGGCACCAGTCACACTGCAGGGCGTGCACAGGGGGGCAGTTACAGTGTGAGGACATACTCGGGGCACCAGTAACACTGCAGGGCGTGCTCAGTGGGGCAGTTACAGTGTGAGGACATACTCGGGGCACCAGTAACACTGCAGGGCGTGCTCAGGGGGGCAGTTACACAGTGAGGACATACTCGGGGCACCAGTAACACTGCAGGGCGTGCTCAGGGGGGGCAGTTACACAGTGAGGACATACTCGGGGCACCAGTAACACTGCAGGGCGTGCTCAGTGGGGCAGTTACAGTGTGAGGACATACTCGGGGCACCAGTAACACTGCAGGGCGTGCTCAGGGGGGCAGTTACACAGTGAGGACATACTCGGGGCACCAGTAACACTGCAGGGCGTGCTCAGGGGGGCAGTTACAGTGTGAGGACATACTCGGGGCACCAGTAACACTGCAGGGCGTGCTCAGTGGGGCAGTTACAGTGTGAGGACATACTCGGGGCACCAGTAACACTGCAGGGCGTGCTCAGGGGGGCAGTTACACAGTGAGGACATACTCGGGGCACCAGTAACACTGCAGGGCGTGCTCAGGGGGGCAGTTACACAGTGAGGACATACTCGGGGCACCAGTAACACTGCAGGGCGTGCTCAGTGGGGCAGTTACAGTGTGAGGACATACTCGGGGCACCAGTAACACTGCAGGGCGTGCTCAGGGGGGCAGTTACACAGTGAGGACATACTCGGGGCACCAGTAACACTGCAGGGCGTGCTCAGGGGGGCAGTTACAGTGTGAGGACATACTCGGGGCACCAGTAACACTGCAGGGCGTGCTCAGTGGGGCAGTTACAGTGTGAGGACATACTCGGGGCACCAGTAACACTGCAGGGCGTGCTCAGGGGGGCAGTTACACAGTGAGGACATACTCGGGGCACCAGTAACACTGCAGGGCGTGCTCAGGGGGGCAGTTACACAATGAGGACATACTCGGGGCACCAGTAACACTGCAGGGCGTGCTCAGGGGGGCAGTTACACAGTGAGGACATACTCGGGGCACCAGTAACACTGCAGGGCGTGCTCAGTGGGGCAGTTACAGTGTGAGGACATACTCGGGGCACCAGTAACACTGCAGGGCGTGCTCAGGGGGGCAGTTACACAATGAGGACATACTCGGGGCACCAGTAACACTGCAGGGCGTGCTCAGGGGGGCAGTTACACAGTGAGGACATACTCGGGGCACCAGTAACACTGCAGGGCGTGCTCAGTGGGGCAGTTACAGTGTGAGGACATACTCGGGGCACCAGTAACACTGCAGGGCGTGCTCAGGGGGGCAGTTACACAGTGAGGACATACTCGGGGCACCAGTAACACTGCAGGGCGTGCTCAGGGGGGCAGTTACACAGTGAGGACATACTCGGGGCACCAGTAACACTGCAGGGCGTGCACAGGGGGCAGTTACACTGAGAGGACATACTCGGAGCACCAGTAACACTGCAGGGCGTGCTCACACTGCAGTCACTCTATGGATTGTCGCCTGCTTGTGCTATTATTTGCAGCTGCTCTTCTTGGCCCCGCACTGGGGGGCGCTGCAGCGCTGGCTTATTAGGATTCTGGGGCAGCGTTAACCCCCGGTGTGCCGCCTGGTCCTCTGATGAATTGAGGAGGGCCCCTGACAGGCTGATGCTGCTCGGTTGCCAGGTTACGGCCGCTCCTCCTTTGTGTCTCGCCCCCCTCCCCCCTCCCTCCGCTCAGATATGGAGAAGCATCAGAGCCATTAAGCCGTACACAAGGTCTTCCCGGGAGCGGAGAGGCCGCCCATGATGTAATCCGTCCCCGGGGCGCTGGTGACCATCTTGTGGGGTGGTGGCATGGAGAGCCCTGGCGGTGACTGGCAGGGGGGAGCCTAGTCCGGATCTCCAGCGATGGATCGCTCTCCGTAGACGAGCGCTGCGGCCATTTGCAAGTGATTGTGGGAGCGCTGGGGCCGCCGCAGTCTTCTCATGTCCTAACACTTGTCTTCTCCTTCTCTCTATTCCTCACCTTGCCCTTGTGTGACCATGAAGCAGGCCCCGACGACCAGGAAGGTACCCGCACCCCCTGCTATACCCCGCTGTCTTGTACCCCCCGTACCTGTGTTGCATGATCTGTCTGTGGGACGTGAGGAGCTGCAGAGCATCGCTCCCTGAGGCCCCCCTAAAGTCCTTGAGCCGTCCTCTTCTGTTACTTATTTCTGTGTCAGATCTGCTCCTGGGAAAGCTGGGTGAAGGAGAGTTGTGTGGATCTGGTGTATTGTGATGGCAGCAGGCTCATCGCAGTCACTCAGCTTTCCCAGGAGAGGCCGTGTCAGTGCAGCGCCAGGATTAGGACCCTGCAGGGGGGGAGGATGGAGCTGGGCCGCCATGTCCCGGGATCTGCGCAGGGTCTCCGTAATACTCCGTAGCCATCACTCCCATCATCTCTGCCTGTACTTCTAACAGCTGAGGCTTTGTTACAGTGTGTCGCATCCTCTGTGAGCCTGAACGCCAGACCTATACATTGTAACAGAGGTCAGCTGGGAGCTTTGTGCTGTGAGGATTACTTAAACTGACACACTGTAACAAACCCCCAGTGGTGGGAGACGGTAGGTCAGGATGTGAGTAGGAAAGTTTCCATTCACTGCCGGCAAGCAGAGCTCCTGATGGTGAGCGGATGTGGCGGAGGATTCCGTGAGTGATACATTGTGTAATATGCAGATGAGGTGGGAGGGGGCGGAGCTTCCCTGTATCTGCCACTACTATATACACGGTTCTGGCTGATGTCACTTCCAGTAGAGTCCTGGTGGGGGCACTCTACACGCAGGCCCCGTACAGCTGGTGCCATGGCCTGCCGTCACCTCCATCCACTGCCCAGTAGGGGGGTATACAGCATGATGTAACCTGTGCATATATAATGCTGAGTCACATCCAGAGCAGCGCTCAATCTCCAATCACTTCTAGAGCTGTCCTGTACAATCTGCACACCTCCGTGTCCTAAGAAATAACTGGAGTATACAACGTAAGCAGAATAGTGAGTGCAGCTCTGGATGTGACTGGAGTATACAGCATGATGTGACAGCAGTAATATGGCTGCAGCTCTAGATGTGACTGGAGTATAAGACCTGATGTGCAGCAGAATAGTGAGTGCAGCTCTGGATGTGACTGCAGTATACAGCATGATGTGACAGCAGTAATATGGCTGCAGCTCTGGATGTGACTGGAGTTTAAGA
The DNA here is from genome assembly GCA_947044405.1 of Leptodactylus fallax. Lineage (NCBI taxonomy): Eukaryota > Metazoa > Chordata > Amphibia > Anura > Leptodactylidae > Leptodactylus > Leptodactylus fallax. The sequence continues at coordinate 112,469 of CAMRHE010001046.1, read as the reverse complement.
CATGTGACATCAGTACAGTGAGTGCAGCTCTAGATGTGACTGCAGTATACAGCATGATGTGACAGCAGTAATATGGCTGCAGCTCTGGATGTGACTGGAGTATAAGCACTGATGTACAGCAGAATAGTGAGTGCAGCTCTGGATGTTACTGGTGTATAAGACCTGATGTGACAGCAGAATAGTGAGTGCAGCTCTGGATGTGACTGCAGTATACAGCATGATGTGACAGCAGTAATTTGGCTGCAGCTCTGGATGTTACTGGTGTATACAACCTAAGCAGAATAGTGAGTGCAGCTCTGGATGTTACTGCAGTGTACAGCATGATGTGACAGCAGTAATAGTGGCTGCAGCTCTGGATGTTACTGGTGTATACAACATGTAAGCAGAATAGTGAGTGCAGCTCTGGATGTGACTGGGTGTACAGCATGACCTGTGACAGCAGTAATAGTGGCTGCAGCTCTGGATGTTACTGGAGTTTAAGACCTGTGACATCAGTACAGTGAGTGCAGCTCTAGATGTGACTGCAGTATACAGCATGATGTGACAGCAGTAATAGTGGCTGCAGCTCTAGATGTTACTGGAGTATAAGCACTGATGTACAGCAGAATAGTGAGTGCAGCTCTGGATGTGACTTTTGGATGTTTAAGACCTGTGACATCAGTATAGTGAGTGCAGCTCTTGATGTGACTGGAGTATAATACCTGATGTACATCAGTACAGTGAGTGCAGCTCTGGATGTTACCAGTGTATAAAACATGTGACAGCAGAATAGTGAGTGCAGCTCTGGATGTTACCAGTGTATAAGACCTGTGACAGCAGAATAGTGAGTGCAGCTTTGGATGTTACCAGTGTATAAGACCTGTGACAGCAGAATAGTGAGTGCAGCTCTGGATGTTACCAGTGTATAAGACCTCTGACAGCAGAATAGTGAGTGCAGCTCTGGATGTTACCAGTGTATAAGACCTGTGACAGCAGAATAGTGAGTGCAGCTCTGGATGTTACCAGTGTATAAGACCTGTGACATGAGTTTAGTGACTGCAGCTCTAGGTGTGACCAGAGTATAAGACCTGTGACAGCAGAATAGTGAGTGCAGCTCTGGATGTGACCTGTGAGTATAATACCTGATGTACAGCAGAACAGTGAGTGCAGCTCTGGATGTTACCAGTGTATAAGACCTGTGACAGCAGAATAGTGAGTGCAGCTCTGGATGTTACCAGTGTATAAGACCTGTGACAGCAGAATAGTGAGTGCAGCTCTGGATGTGACTGGAGTATAATACCTGATGTACATCAGTACAGTGAGTGCAGCTCTGGATGTTACCAGTGTATAAGACCTGTGACAGCAGAATAGTGAGTGCAGCTCTGGATGTTACCAGTGTATAAGACCTGTGACATCAGTTTAGTGACTGCAGCTCTAGGTGTGACCAGAGTATAAGACCTGGTTCTCGGTGATGTAAGGAGCTGAGGTTTTGTTCCTGTGTGTGTCCCTGGTTCTCATTAACCCCTGTCTTGCTGTCTTCTCTCCCTGCCTGCCGCCGCTGCCGCCTCTCCTCTGTCTGTCTCTTGCTGCCACTTCTCCACAGATCACCACCCGCCGCACCAAGGTGAGCGCACCGAACCGGCGCAGCCGCAGAAACCAGCGCCTCCGCTGTGTGTGTGTGCATGGTGACCGTCCTGTGTGTGTCCACCTTACATGGGGAGGGGGATGAGCCGCCATCTTGTTGGGTCACGCTGTGTTAGTGTGCGGGGTGCCCGGGCTCACCCTGACTGTGATACGTGTATATATGTATATGTCCCGGCGCCGTCATCCTGTCACATTGTGGTGATTTCTTGGTTTCTCCATCTTTTCCCATCAGTGCAGTGTCATTGTGTGTGTGTGTGAACTGTCCTGACCCCGCAGAGTACACCGCGGCTCTGCTACATGGGGGAATTATCTGTCTGGTATTACACCCCTCACATCATTGCTATCAGATATAGCAGAGCTGAGTGTGACATGTGATATAGCTCTAGAAGCGGCTTCAGCTCTGCTACATCTGCTCACACCTGAGCCCAGTGCTCTGGACGTGTATGGATACAGATGTGCCCGCTTACTCTGGTGTTGTACTCTTCTGTCCTGTTCACACACTGCGTCATAGGATCCGGCGCCTGCAGGATGCCTCGGCCGTGTCCTGGACCCTCCGGTATGAGGTAGTCAGTGACTGACTTGTATCTTCCTAACCATTAATATTGACTGTCCTGCTTACAGCCCACGCGCCCGTCCAGCTCTGCTGCATCTAGCGGTACAGCCGGGGCCTCGGGATCAGCATCGGCATCATGTGGAGAGATCAGCAGCAGCGAGCCCAGCACTCCAGCCCAGACCCCTCTGGCCGCTCCCATCATCCCGTCACCCTCACTGACCTCTCCAGTGGCCCCACTGCCTGCCCCGGGGCCCTCCAAGGTAACAACCGGAACGGTTCCCACGTCGCCCACCCCATAGGCTTCTGACACCCCAGGATTAATCCTTGATGTCTCTGCAGGAGGAGGAGAACCTGAAGGCTCAGGTCAAGGATCTGGAGGAGAAGCTGGAGACTCTGAAGATGAAGAGGGCCGAGGACAAGGCCAAGCTGAAGGAGCTCGAGAAATCCAAACTGCAGCTGGAGCAGCTGCAGGAATGGAAGAGCAAGATGCAGGAGCAGCAGGCCGACCTCCAGCGCCAGCTCAAGGAGGCTAAGAAGGTGGGTGACCCGTGAGGAAGAGCAGCCACGACCTGCAGAGCAGCGCTCTTAATACAGCATGTCTCCTCCTCTATACAGGAAGCCAAAGAGGCGCTGGAGGCACAGGAGCGCTACATGGAGGAGATGGCCGACACAGCCGATGCCATAGAAATGGCCACGCTGGATAAGGAGATGGCAGAAGAGCGAGCAGAGTCCTTACAGCAGGAGGTGGAGACATTAAAGGAGAAGGTGGAGGAGCTGACCATGGACCTGGAGATTCTCAAACATGAGATAGAAGAGAAAGGTAGGGGATATAGTATATATCAGGACATGGTGGAGTAATGTACAGGGGGTGGAGTATATATCAGGACATGGTGGAGTAATGTACAGGGGGTGGAGTATATATCAGGACATGGTGGAGTAATGTACAGCGGGTGGAGTATATATCAGGACATGGAGTAATGTAAAGGGGGTGGAGTATATATCAGGACATGGTGGAGTAATGTACAGGCAGTATAGTATATATCAGGACATGGTGGAGTAATGTACAGGGGGTGGAGTATATATCAGGACATGGTGGAGTAATGTACAGGGGGTGGAGTATATATCAGGACATGGTGGAGTAATGTACAGGGGGTGGAGTATAAATCAGGTAATGGTGGAGTAATGTACAGGGGGTATAGTATATATCAGGACATGGTGGAGTAATGTACAGGCAGTATAGTATATATCAGGACATGGTGGAGTAATGTACAGGGGGTGGAGTATATATCAGGACATGGTGGAGTAATGTACAGGGGGTGGAGTATATATCAGGACACGGTGGAGTAATGTACAGGGGATATAGTATATATCAGGACATGGTGGAGTAATGTACAGGGGGTGGAGTATATATCAGGACATGGTGGAGTAATGTACAGGGGGTATAGTATATATCAGGACATGGTGGAGTAATGTACAGGGGGTGGAGTATATATCAGGACACGGTGGAGTAATGTACAGGGGGGTATAGTATATATCAGGACATGGTGGAGTAATGTACAGGGGGTGGAGTATATATCAGGACATGGTGGAGTAATGTACAGGGGGTATAGTATATATCAGGACATGGTGGAGTAATGTACAGGGGGTGGAGTATATATCAGGACACGGTGGAGTAATGTACAGGGGGTGGAGTATATATCAGGACATGGTGGAGTAATGTACAGGGGGTATAGTATATAACAGGACATGGTGGAGTAATGTACAGGTAGTATAGTATATATCAGGACATGGTGGAGTAATGTACAGGGGGTGGAGTATATATCAGGACATGGTGGAGTAATGTACAGGGGGTATAGTATATATCAGGACATGGTGGAGTAATGTACAGGGGGTATAGTATATATCAGGACATGGTGGAGTAATGTACAGGGGGTATAGTATATATCAGGACATGGTGGAGTAATGTACAGGGAGTATAGTATATATCAGGACATGGTGGAGTAATGTACAGGGGGTATAGTATATATCAGGACATGGTGGAGTAATGTACAGGGGGTATAGTATATATCAGGACATGGTGGAGTAATGTACACGCAGTATAGTATATATCAGGACATGGTGGAGTAATGTACAGGTAGTATAGTATATATCAGGACATGGTGGAGTAATGTACAGGGGGTGGAGTATATATCAGGACATGGTGGAGTAATGTACAGGGGGTATAATATATATCAGGACATGGTGGAGTAATGTACAGGAGGTATAGTATATATCAGGACATGGTGGAGTAATGTACAGGGGGTGGAGTATATATCAGGACATGGTGAAGTAATGTACAGGGGGTATAGTATATATCAGGACATGGTGGAGTAATGTACAGGGGGTATAGTATATAACAGGACATGGTGGAGTAATGTACAGGGGGTGGAGTATATATCAGGTCATGGTGGAGTAATGTACAGGTAGTATAGTATATATCAGGACATGGTGGAGTAATGTACAGGGGGTGGAGTATATATCAGGACATGGTGGAGTAATGTACAGGAGGTGGAGTATATATCAGGACATGGGAGTAATGTACAGGGGGTGGAGTATATATCAGGTCATGGTGGAGTAATGTACAGGGGGTGGAGTATATATCAGGACATGGGAGTAATGTACAGGGGGTATAGTATATATCAGGACATGGGGAGTAATGTACAGGGGGTATAGTATATAACAGGACATGGTGGAGTAATGTACAGGTAGTATAGTATATATCAGGACATGGTGGAGTAATGTACAGGGAGTGGAGTATATATCAGGACATGGTGGAGTAATGTACAGGGGGTATAGTATATATCAGGACATGGTGGAGTAATGTACAGGGGGGTGGAGTATATATCAGGACATGGTGGAGTAATGTACAGGGGGTATAGTATATATCAGGACATGGTGGAGTAATGTACAGGGGGTATAGTATATAACAGGACATGGTGGAGTAATGTACAGGTAGTATAGTATATATCAGGACATGGTGGAGTATATATCAGGACATGGAGTAATGTACAGGGGGTGGAGTATATATCAGGACATGGTGGAGTAATGTACACGCAGTATAGTATATATCAGGACATGGTGGAGTAATGTACAGGGGGTATAGTATATATCAGGACATGGTGGAGAAATGTACAGGGGGTGGAGTATATATCAGGACATGGTGGAGTAATGTACAGGGGGTATAGTATATATCAGGACATGGTGGAGTAATGTACAGCGGGTATAGTATATATCAGGACATGGTGGAGTAATGTATGGGGGGTGGAGTATAAATCAGGTAATGGTGGAGTAATGTACAGGGGGTGGAGTATATATCAGGACATGGTGGAGTAATGTACAGGGGGTATAGTATATATCAGGACATGGTGGAGTAATGTACAGGGGGTGGAGTATATATCAGGACATGGTGGAGTAATGTACAGGGGGTGGAGTATATATCAGGACATGGTGGAGTAATGTACATGGGTGGAGTATATATCAGGACATGGTGGAGTAATGTACAGCGGGTATAGTATATATCAGGACATGGTGGAGTAATGTACAGGGGGTGGAGTATATATCAGGACATGGTGGAGTAATGTAGAGGGGGTGGAGTATATATCAGGACATGGTGGAGTAATGTACAGGGGGTATAGTATATATCAGGACATGGTGGAGTAATGTACAGGCAGTATAGTATATATCAGGACATGGTGGAGTAATGTACAGGGGGTGGAGTATATATCAGGACATGGTGGAGTAATGTACAGGGGGTGGAGTATATATCAGGACATGGTGGAGTAATGTACAGGGGGTGGAGTATATATCAGGACATGGTGGAGTAATGTACAGGGGGTATAGTATATATCAGGACATGGTGGAGTAATGTACAGGGGGTGGAGTATATATCAGGACATGGTGGAGTAATGTACAGGGGGTGGAGTATATATCAGGACATGGTGGAGTAATGTACAGGGGGTATAGTATATATCAGGACATGGTGGAGTAAAGTACAGCGGGTATAGTATATATCAGGACATGGTGGAGTAATGTAAAGGGGGTGGAGTATATATCAGGACATGGTGGAGTAATGTACAGGGGGTGGAGTATATATCAGGACATGGTGGAGTAATGTACACGCAGTATAGTATATATCAGGACATGGTGGAGTAATGTACAGGGGGTGGAGTATATATCAGGTCATGGTGGAGTAATGTACAGGGGGTATAGTATATATCAGGACATGGAGTAATGTACAGGGGGTGGAGTATATATCAGGACATGGAGTAATGTACAGGGGGTGGAGTATATATCAGGACATGGTGGAGTAATGTACACGCAGTATAGTATATATCAGGACATGGTGGAGTAATGTACAGGGGGTGGAGTATATATCAGGACATGGTGGAGTAATGTACAGGGGGTGGAGTATATATCAGGACATGGTGGAGTAATGTACAGGGGGTGGAGTATATATCAGGACATGGTGGAGTAATGTACATGGGTGGAGTATATATCAGGACATGGTGGAGTAATGTACAGCGGGTATAGTATATATCAGGACATGGTGGAGTAATGTACAGGGGGTGGAGTATATATCAGGACATGGTGGAGTAATGTACAGGGGGTGGAGTATATATCAGGACATGGTGGAGTAATGTACAGGGGGTATAGTATATATCAGGACATGGTGGAGTAATGTATAGGCAGTATAGTATATATCAGGACATGGTGGAGTAATGTACAGGGGGTGGAGTATATATCAGGACATGGTGGAGTAATGTACAGGGGGTGGAGTATATATCAGGACATGGTGGAGTAATGTACAGGGGGTGGAGTATATATCAGGACATGGTGGAGTAATGTACAGGGGGTGGAGTATATATCAGGACATGGTGGAGTAATGTACAGGGGGTGGAGTATATATCAGGACATGGTGGAGTAATGTACAGGGGGTATAGTATATATCAGGACATGGTGGAGTAATGTACAAGGGGTGGAGTATATATCAGGACATGGTGGAGTAATGTACAGGGGGTGGAGTATATATCAGGACATGGTGGAGTAATGTACAGGGGGTATAGTATATATCAGGACATGGTGGAGTAATGTACAGCGGGTATAGTATATATCAGGACATGGTGGAGTAATGTAAAGGGGGTGGAGTATATATCAGGACATGGTGGAGTAATGTACAGGGGGTGGAGTATATATCAGGACATGGTGGAGTAATGTACACGCAGTATAGTATATATCAGGACATGGTGGAGTAATGTACAGGGGGTGGAGTATATATCAGGTCATGGTGGAGTAATGTACAGGGGGTATAGTATATATCAGGACATGGAGTAATGTACAGGGGGTGGAGTATATATCAGGACATGGGAGTAATGTACAGGGGGTGGAGTATATATCAGGACATGGTGGAGTAATGTACACGCAGTATAGTATATATCAGGACATGGTGGAGTAATGTACAGGGGGGGTGGAGTATATATCAGGACATGGTGGAGTAATGTACAGGGGGTGGAGTATATATCAGGACATGGTGGAGTAATGTACATGGGTGGAGTATATATCAGGACATGGTGGAGTAATGTACAGGAGGTATAGTATATATCAGGACATGGTGGAGTAATGTACAGGGGGTGGAGTATATATCAGGACATGCTGGAGTAATGTACAGGGGGTGGAGTATATATCAGGACATGGTGGAGTAATGTACAGGGGGTATAGTATATATCAGGACATGGTGGAGTAATGTACAGGGGGTGGAGTATATATCAGGACATGGTGGAGTAATGTACAGGAGGTATAGTATATATCAGGACATGGTGGAGTAATGTACAGGGGGTGGAGTATATATCAGGACATGGTGGAGTAATGTACAGGGGGTATAGTATATATCAGGACATGGTGGAGTAATGTACACGGGGTATAGTATATATCAGGACATGGTGGAGTAAAGTACAGCGGGTATAGTATATATCAGGACATGGTGGAGTAATGTAAAGGGGGTGGATAGTATAAATCAGGTAATGGTGGAGTAATGTATGGGGGGTGGAGTATATAAGAGATTATGCATAGGGTACACTCTACTGTTTGGCGCCCCCCTACTCCCCATGGTTGGTGTAGTCTTCACATAGGGCTGTGTTCCGTCTCCCATATCTGTAGGGTCAGACGGAGCAGCGTCCAGCTACCAGGTCAAGCAGCTGGAAGAGCAGAACGGCAGACTGAAGGAGGCCCTGGTGAGGTAAGTGTCCCCCATGCTTTATACTTCCTGTTATCCATCGGCATAGACCCTGACCAGTGGCCCCTTGTAGGATGAGGGATCTGTCCGCCTCGGAGAAGCAGGAACACGTCAAGGTGCAGAAACATCTGGAGAAAAAGAACACGGAGCTGGAGAGTTTGCGGCAGCAGAAGGAGAAGCTGCAGGAGGAGGCCTCACTTATGGAGAAGACCATCGATGAGCTGAAGGAGCAGGTGAGATCTGAGAGATACGGGATCTATCAGTGATCCTTTACTGATCCTTCTCCCCTCCTGACTAGTCCACATGGGAGATACAGAATCTATTATTTTGACCTGTTTAGGTGGACGCTGCTCTGGGAGCTGAAGAGATGGTGGAAACGCTGACCGAGAGGAACCTGGACCTGGAGGAGAAAGTGCGAGAACTGCGCGAGACCGTCACTGACCTGGTATGACCTCAGCAATTCATGATGCCCTGCATAGTCTATAAGCAAAGAGCTCTGCCCAGTACAGTTACTGCCCTGCTGGATTAGTGTACAGCTATATACTCCTTGGTGGTCCAGTGTAGTGCTCTGCTCTGGTTATATACTCCCTGGTGGTCCAGTGTAGAGCTCTGTTCTGGTTATATACTCCTTGGTGGTCCAGTGTAGTGCTCTGTTCTGGTTATATACTCCCTGGTGGTCCAGTGTAGAGCTCTGTTCTGGTTATATACTCCCTGGTGGTCCAGTGTAGAGCTCTGTTCTGGTTATATACTCCCCGGTGGCCCAGTGTAGAGCTCTGTTCTGGTTATATACTCCCCGGTGGCCCAGTGTAGTGCTCTGCTCTGGTTATATACTCCCTGGTGGTCCAGTGTAGAGCTCTGCCCTGGTTATATACTCCCTGGTGGTCCAGTGTAGTGCTCTGTCCTGGTTATATACTCCCTGGTGGTCCAGTGTAGAGCTCTGTCCTGGTTATATACTCCCTGGTGGTCCAGTGTAGAGCTCTGTTCTGGTTATATACTCCCTGGTGGTCCAGTGTAGAGCTCTGTTCTGGTTATATACGCCCTGGTGGTCCAGTGTAGAGCTCTCTTCTGGTTATATGCTCCCTGGTGGTCCAGTGTAGAGCTCTGTTCTGGTTATATACTCCCTAGTGGTCCAGTGTAGAGCTCTGTTCTGGTTATATACTCCCTGGTGGTCCAGTGTAGAGCTCTCTTCTGGTTATATGCTCCCTGGTGGTCCAGCGTAGAGCTCTGTTCTGGTTATATACTCCCTGGTGGTCCAGTGTAGAGCTCTGTTCTGGTTATATACTCCCTGGTGGTCCAGTGTAGTGCTCTGCCCTGGTTATATACTCCCTGGTGGTCCAGTGTAGTGCTCTGCCCTGGTTATATACTCCCTGGTGGTCCAGTGTAGAGCTCTGTTCTGGTTATATACTCCCTAGTGGTCCAGTGTAGAGCTCTGTTCTGGTTATATACTCCCTGGTGGTCCAGTGTAGAGCTCTCTTCTGGTTATATGCTCCCTGGTGGTCCAGCGTAGAGCTCTGTTCTGGTTATATACTCCCTGGTGGTCCAGTGTAGAGCTCTGTTCTGGTTATATACTCCCTGGTGGTCCAGTGTAGAGCTCTCTTCTGGTTATATGCTCCCTGGTGGTCCAGTGTAGAGCTCTGTTCTGGTTATATGCTCCCTGGTGGTCCAGCGTAGAGCTCTGTTCTGGTTATATACTCCCTGGTGGTCCAGTGTAGAGCTCTGTTCTGGTTATATACTCCCTGGTGGTCCAGTGTAGAGCTCTGTTCTGGTTATATACTCCCTGGTGGTCCAGTGTAGAGCTCTCTTCTGGTTATATGCTCCCTGGTGGTCCAGTGTAGAGCTCTGTTCTGGTTATATGCTCCCTGGTGGTCCAGCGTAGAGCTCTGTTCTGGTTATATACTCCCTGGTGGTCCAGTGTAGAGCTCTGTTCTGGTTATATACTCCCTGGTGGTCCAGTGTAGAGCTCTGCCCTGGTTATGTATATCCTGGTGGTCCAGTGTAGAGCTCTGTCCTGGTTATATACTCCCTGGTGGTCCAGTGTAGAGCTCTGTCCCTTGTATGTCGTCCTCCAGGAAGCCATCAATGAGATGAACGATGAGCTTCAGGAGAACGCCCGTGAGACAGAGCTGGAGTTACGAGAGCAGCTTGACATGGCCAATGCTCGGGTGCGGGAGGCTGAGAAGCGCGTAGAGGCGGCTCAGGAGACCGTAGCGGACTACCAGCAGACCATCAAGAAGTACCGGGATCTGACGGCACACTTACAGGTGAGTGCCCCATACAGGGGCACAATGGCCGCTCACCCATAGGGGGCGTTCTCTGGATCATATATGACCTCACTTATTACAGGAAGTGAACCGTGAGCTGCGCAACCAGCAGGAGGCCAGCGTGGAGAAGGAGCAGCAGCCCTCGCCCGAGATGTTCGACTTCAAGATCAAGTTTGCGGAGACTAAAGCCCACGCCAAGGTAGGAGGAGCCCGCAGGAAAGTCTAACCTGGGCCTGCCGGGTTGTCAGGACAGAAAACTTCACATTGTCTGTTTGTCAGGCCATTGAGATGGAGCTGCGCAAGATGGAAGTCGGCCAAGCCAACCGCCATGTGTCACTCCTCACGTCCTTCATGCCAGACAGCTTCCTGCGCCACGGAGGAGACCACGACTGCATCCTGGTGCTGCTGCTCATCCCCAGACTCATCTGCAAGGTCAGGCCCATTCTGCCCTACTATGAGCATACAATAAGTGCAGGCACGTTCAGGAATCTGGGAAAGCTGGGTGGTACCGGCTGTGCTCAGTGTAATGCAGCCATATTGGTGGTCACCCAGCTTTTCAGCCGATTTGGAAGGAAATGCTGCTGAGTGAGACGTGTGCTCTGCATACAGGGATGATGATGTGTCTGTGTATCCCCAGGCGGAGCTCATCAGCAAGCAGGCTCAGGAGAAGTTTGAACTGTCCGAGGCCAATAATGAGAAGACTGGCATGAGAGGAGCAGTAGGGGAACAGATGAGCTTCGCTGCCGGCCTGGTGTACTCTCTGAGCCTGCTGCAGGCAACACTACACAAATATGAGCAGTAAGTGCATGTCCCTACCCTGTATCCGCAGTGTACTAATACACATGGTATGTCCCAGAGCTGCGCTCACTACTGGTGCATACATTACATTACTTCTCCTGTATTATACTCCAGAGCTGCACTCACTACTGGTACATACATTACATTACTTCTCCTGTATTATACTCCAGAGCTGCGCTCACTACTGGTGCATACATTACATTACTTCTCCTGTATTATACTCCAGAGCTGCACTCACTACTGGTACATTCATTACATTACTTCTCCTGTATTATACTCCAGAGCTGCGCTCACTACTGGTGCATACATTACATTACTTATCCTGTATTATACTCCAGAGCTGCACTCACTACTGGTGCATACATTACATTACTTATCCTGTATTATACTCCAGAGCTGCACTCACTACTGGTGCATACATTACATTACTTATCCTGTATTATACTCCAGAGCTGTGCTCACTATTCTGCTGGTACAGTCACTGTGTACATACATTATATTACTTATCCTGTATTATACTCCAGAGCTGCGCTCACTATTCTGCTGGTGCAGTCACTGTGTACATACATTACATTACTTATCCTGTACTGATCCTGAGTTACATCCTGTATTATACTCCAGAGCTGCACTCACTATTCTGCTGGTGCAGTCACTGTGTACATACATTACATTACTTATCCTGCACTGATCCTGAGTTACATCCTGTATTATACTCCAGAGCTGTACTCACTATTCTGCTGGTGCAGTCACTGTGTACATACATTACATTACTTATCCTGTACTGATCCTGAGGGGGGGTTACATCCTGTATTATACTCCAGAGCTGCGCTCACTATTCTGCTGGTGCAGTCACTGTGTACATACATTACTTATCCTGTACTGATTCTGAGTTACCTCCTGTATTATACTCCAGAGCTGCGCTCACTATTCTGCTGGTGCAGTCACTGTGTACATACATTACATTACTTATCCTGTATTATACTCCAGAGCTGCGCTCACTATTCTGCTGGTGCAGTCACTGTGTACATACATTACATTACTTATCCTGTACTGATCCGGAGTTACATCCTGTATTATACTCCAGAGCTGCGCTCACTATTCTGCTGGTACAGTCACTGTGTACATACATTACATTACTTATCCTGTATTATACTCCAGAGCTGCGCTCACTATTCTGCTGGTGCAGTCACTGTGTACATACATTACATTACTTATCCTGTACTGATCCTGAGTTACATCCTGTATTATACTCCAGAGCTGCGCTCACTATTCTGCTGGTACAGTCACTGTGTACATACATTACATTACTTATCCTGTATTATACTCCAGAGCTGCGCTCACTATTCTGCTGGTGCAGTCACTGTGTACATATATTACATTACTTATCCTGTATTATACTCCAGAGCTGCACTCACTATTCTGCTGGTACAGTCACTGTGTACATACATTACATTACTTATCCTGTACTGATTCTGAGTTACATCCTGTATTATACTCCAGAGCTGCGCTCACTATTCTGCTGCTGCAGTCACTGTGTACATACATTACATTACTTATCCTGTACTGATCCTGAGTTACATCCTGTATTATACTCCAGAGCTGCACTCACTATTCTGCTGGTACAGTCACTGTGTACATACATTACATTACTTATCCTGTACTGATCCTGAGTTACATCCTGTATTATACTCCAGAGCTGCACTCACTATTCTGCTGGTACAGTCACTGTGTACATACATTACATTACTTATCCTGTACTGATCCTGAGTTACATCCTGTATTATACTCCAGAGCTGCACTCACTATTCTGCTGGTACAGTCACTGTGTACATACATTACACTACTTATCCTGTATTATACTCCAGAGCGTCACTCACTATTCTGCTGGTACAGTCACTGTGTACAGTCATGGCCAAAAGTTTTGAGAATGACACTGTGACATACAGTCATATGAAAAAGTTTGGGCACCCCTATTAATCTTAATCATTTTTAGTTCTAAATATTTGGGTGTTTGCAACAGCCATTTCAATTTGATATATCTAATAACTGATGGACACAGTAATATTTCAGGATTGAAATGAGGTTTATTGTACTAACAGAAAATGCGCAATATGCATTAAACCAAAATTTGACCGGTGCAAAAGTATGGGCACCTCATCAGAAAAGTGACATTAATATTTAGTAGATCCTCCTTTTGCCTCTAGTCGCTTCCTGTAGCTTTTACTCAGTTCCTGGATCCTGGATGAAGGTATTTTTGACCATTCCTCTTTACAAAACAATTCCAGTTCAGTTAAGTTTGATGGTCGCCGAGTATGGACAGCCCGCTTCAAATTATCCCACAGATGTTCAATGATATTCAGGTCTGGGGACTGGGATGGCCATTCCAGAACATTGTAATTGTTCCTCTGCATGAATGCCTGAGTAGATTTGGATCATTGTCTTGCTGAAATATCCATCCCCGGCGTAACTTCAAATTCATCACTGATTCTTGTACATTATTCTCAAGAATCTGCTGATACTGAGTTGAATCCATGCGACCCTCAACTTTAACAAGATTCCCGGTGCCGGCATTGGCCACACAGCCCCAAAGCATGATGGAACCTCCACCAAATTTTACAGTGGGTAGCAAGTGTTTTTCTTGGAATGCTGTGTTTTTTGGACGCCATGCATAACGCCTTTTTGTATGACCAAACAACTCAATCTTTGTTTCATCAGTCCACAGGACCTTCTTCCAAAATGAAGCTGGCTTGTCCAAATGTGCTTTTGCATACCTCAGGCGACTCTGTTTGTGGCGTGCTTTCAGAAACGGCTTCTTTCGCATCACTCTCCCATACAGCTTCTCCTTGTGCAAAGTGTGCTGTATTGTTGACCGATGCACAGTGACACCATCTGCAGCAAGATGATGCTGCAGCTCTTTGGAGGTGGTCTGTGGATTGTCCTTGACTGTTCTCACCATTCTTCTTCTCTGCCTTTCTGATATTTTTCTTGGCCTGCCACTTCTGGGCTTAACAAGAACTGTCCCTGTGGTCTTCCATTTCCTTACTATGTTCCTCACAGTGGAAACTGACAGGTTAAATCTCTGAGACAACTTTTTGTATCCTTCCCCTGAACAACTATGTTGAACAATCTTTGTTTTCAGATCATTTGAGAGTTGTTTTGAGGAGCCCATGATGCCACTCTTCAGAGGAGATTCAAATAGGAGAACAACTTGCAATTGGCCACCTTAAATACCTTTTCTCATGATTGGATACACCTGGCTATGAAGTTCAAAGCTCAGTGAGGTTACAAAACCAATTTTGTGCTTCAGTAAGTCAGTAAAAAGTAGTTAGGAGTATTCAAATCAATAAAATGATAAGGGTACCCAAATTTTTGCACAGGTCAAATTTTGGTTTAATGCATATTGCACTTTTTCTGTTAGTACAATAAACCTCATTTCAATCCTGAAATATTACTGTGTCCATCAGTTATTAGATATATCAAATTGAAATGGCTGTTGCAAACACCCAAATATTTAGAACTAAAAATGATTAAGATTAATAGGGGTGCCCAAACTTTTTCATATGACTGTATTCTATTTTCACATGATCTGCTGCCCTCTGGTTTTTCTGTGTGTTTGTCAGATGTTTTTATCACATACAGAAATAGAATTGCATTCATATTATGAGTAACAGAAGCTTATATTGACAGTTAGAATGAGTTAATGCAGCAAGACAATATTTGCAGTGTTGACCCTTCTTCTTCAGGACCTCTGCAATTCTCCCTGGCATGCTCTCAATCGACTTCTGGACCAAATCCTGACTGATAGCAGTCCATTCTTGCAGAATCAATGCTTTCATTTTGTCTGAATTTGTTGGTTTTTGTTTGTCCACCCGTCTCTTGATGATTGACCACAAGTTCTCAATGGGATTAAGATCTGGGGAGTTTCCAGGCCATGGACCCAAAATCTCTATGTTTTGTTCCCTGAGCCATTTAGTTATCACCTTTGCTTTATGGCAAGGTGTTCCATCATGCTGGAAAAGGCATTGTTGAGCGCCAAACTGCTCTTGGACGGTTGGGAGAAGTTGCTCTTGGAGGACATTCTGGTACCATTCTTTATTCATGGCGGTTAGGCAAGACTGTGAGAGAGCCGATTCCCTTGGCTGAGAAGCAACCCCACACATGAATGGTTTCAGGATGCTTTACAGTTGGCATGAGACAAGACTGGTGGTAGCGCTCACCTCTTCTTCTCCGAATAAGCTGTTTTCCAGATGTTCCAAACAATGGAAAAGGGGATTCATCAGAGAAAATGACTTTCCCCCAGTCTTCAGCAGTCCACTCCCTGTACCTTTTGCAGAATATCAGTCTGTCCCTGATGTTTTTTCTGGAGAGAAGTGGCTTCTTTGCTGCCCTCCTTGAGACCAGGCCTTGCTCCAAGAGTCTCCGCCTCACAGTGCGTGCAGATGCACTCACACCTGCCTGCTGCCATTCCTCAGCAAGCTCTGCACTGCTGGTAGCCCGATCCCGCAGCTGAAACACTTTTAAGAGACGGTCCTGCCGCTTGCTGGTCTTTCTTGGGCGCCCTGGAGCCTTTTTGGCACCAATGGAACCTCTCTCCTTGAAGTTCTTGATGATGCGATAGATTGTTGACTGAGGTGCAATCTTTCTAGCTGCAATACTCTTCCCAGTTAGGCCATTTTTGTGCAGTGCAATGATGACTGCACGTGTTTCTTTAGAGATAACCATGGTTAACAGAAGAGAAACAATGATGGCAAGCACCAGCCTCCTTTTAAAGTGTCCAGTGGTGTCATTCTTACTTAATCATGACAGATTGATCTCCAGCCCTGTCCTCATCAACACCCACACCTGTGTTAATGGAGCAATCACTGAAACCATGTTAGGTGGTCCTTTTAAGGCAGGGCTGCAATGATGTTGAAATGTGTTTTGGGGGATAAAGTTCATTTTCTAGGCAAATATTGACTTTGCAAGTAATTGCTGTTAAGCTGATCACTCTTTATAACATTCTGGAGTATATGCAAATTGCCATTAGAAAAACTGAAGCAGTAGACTTTGTAAAAAGTAATATTTGTATCATTCTCAAAACTTTTGTCCATGACTGTACATACATTACTTCTCCTCTGGTATATATTGTAGCTTCCTCCTTCTACCACTAGGTGTCAGTGTTGTCTCTCTAGTGGCGATCTCTGACTCCTCACACTCAATAGTATAATGTTGTACCGTGTTAGCCATAGAAAGTATTGGACGAGTGAAGAAATCAGGCAATACCTTTTAGAGGCTAACTGAGTATATGTAATAATAAGCTTTCGAGAGTGCTAGCTCTCTTCATCAGACATGATGTAATACAAGAAACTGAAAATTCACATTATTTATACACACACAAGACCTGGATCTTCAAAAGGATCTTGGAATAATAATAATAATAATAATAGTCCTTTAATAGTCCCACAATGGGGAAATTCAGTGTGTTACAGCAGCAAAGATAAGCAGATACAAATACAAATACAACATGTACAGGAATGTTCCAAGGTGAGAGGCATTACATTAATAGCAGACAGACAGATAGGACGTAGCAGAGGGGGGGGGGGGATATAACAGGCAGAGAGATATTTCAGTTCTCTGTATGTAATGATCTCCGCTTAGGTCGGTGTTGGTTGTACAGCCTAACCGCGGTGGGGAGGAAAGACTTCCGATAGCGCTCCTTCTCACACCTAGGGTGGAGCAGTCGGTCACTGACAGTACTGCTCAGCGCGATCACAGTCTCATGCATGGGATGGGACTTCTTCTTCTGCATGGAGCTCACCATGGACAGTATCCTTCTGTCACCCACCACCTGCACTGGGTCCAGTGGGCTCCCCAGGACAGAGCTGGCCCTTCTAATCAGCTTGTCAAGTTTATTTCTGTCCCTGGTTGATATACTGCTCCCCCAGCAGGCCACTCCAAAGAAGATGGCTGATGCCACTACCGAGTTGAAGAAAGTCCTAAGAAGTGTCCCCCGGATTCCAAAGGCTCTCAGCTTCCTAAGCAGGTAGATCCTGCTGTGGCCCTTCCTGTACAGGGCCTCCATGTGATCTGCCCAGTCCAGCTTATTATTAAGGAGCAAACCCAGGTACTTATAGGTGTTCACAATCTCGATGCCCGTCCCCAGGATGTCCACTGGTTTAGGAGGGCTTCTGCCTTTACGGAAGTCCACCACCATCTCCTTGGTCTTCCCCGCGTTAATCTTCAGGTGGTTCCGGTGGCACCAGTCCACAAAATCCTGGTTCAGTTCTCTGTACTCCCTGTCATCATCGTCTGTGATGAGACCCACTATTGCAGAGTCGTCAGAATACTTCTGTAGGTAGCAGCTGGATGAGAGCACCTAAAATCAGCAGTGTACAGTGTGAAGAGGAAAGGGGCGAGAACCGTACCCTGAGGTGCCCCCGTATTACAGATCACGGTATAACAAAATGCAATATAAGTAGAGAAGTTATTTACAACAGGTCAGGAAATAAACAACCTGGAAACTTGTGGGGTGTGACGGAGGGATCAGTAATTCTTGCTGTTATCTGTTTGCTATCAGGAGGTGATTTGTGTCCCTCACAGGTCATACATAGTGTGACATGAAGCTGGCAGGAATATTAAGTCCAAATTGCAGAGTGTGAAATTTTTGCATTAACTTATATTCCCATTCTTTCCTCTCATTCTGCGTCTTAAAATGTCCCATTAAAACCACAACCCGCAAATCTTCAATAGAGTGGTCTTCTCCGGAGAAATGTGCGGCCACTGGGAGATCGGGGCAGCTGACTTAGTAATGCTGAATGAACTGTGTGAGTCCACCGCTGACTAACAGTCTCAGAACCGATCTCCCAGTGGCCGCACATTTCTCCGGAGAAGACCACTCTATTGAAGATTTGCGGGTTGTGGTTTTAATGGGACATTTTAAGACGCAGAATGAGAGGAAAGAATGGGAGTACAAGTTAATGCAAAAATTTCACACTCTGCAATTTGGACTTAATATTCCTGCCAGCTTCATGTCACACTATGTATGACCTGTGAGGGTCACAAATCACCTCCTGATAGCAAACAGATAACAGCAAGAATTACTGATCCCTCCGTCACACCCCACAAGTTTCCAGGCTGTTTATTTCCTGACCTGTTGTAAATAACTTCTCTACTTATATTGCATTTTGTTATTCCGAGATCCTTTTGAAGATCCAGGTCTTGTGTGTGTATAAAGAGTCTATGAATTTTCAGTTTCTTGTATTACACCATGTCTGAAGAAGAGAGCTAGCACTCTCGAAAGCTTATTATCACATATACTCAGTTATCCTCTAAAAGGTATCGCCTGATTTCTTCCCTCTTCCTCACAGTCAGTGCTTGCTGGGATCAGTAGTCTCCCTGTGTATGAGCTGCTGGCTGTATATACAGCTGACTAGTTGGTGTGTACAGACAGTATAGTTACAGCAGAGGGTTTGGCACAGTCTCAGCAGCGGTACATGATGTGTCTCCTCCTCAGGGCTCTGAATCGGTGCAGTGTGGAGGTGTATAAGAAGGTGGGGGCGCTGTACCCGGAGATGAGCGTACACGAGCGCTCCCTGGACTTCCTCATAGAATTACTGCACAAGGACCAGCTGGATGAGACGGTGAATGTAGAGCCCCTGACCAAGGCCATAAAGTATTACCAGGTACCCCATCCAGCAACCTAAGCCCCAACCCCTAATGCTGACAGACCCCCTGCAGGGTGCAGAGTCATCTCAGATTTATCTCAGTGGTTGTTGTGTTTTCCCCTTGGCAGCACCTGTACAGCATCCACCTGGCCGATCAGCCCGAGGACTGCACCATGCAGCTGTCCGACCACATCAAGGTGAGCCTGGACGTGTGGTGTAATCTGTGTCTACCCATGTGCTGTGTGTGTGTGGTACAGTTCATACCTCTCCTGTGCTGTCTCCCCCTGCTGGTCTCCCCCTGCTGGTCTCCCCCTGCGGTCTCCCCCTGCTGGTCTCCCCCTGCGGTCTCCCCCTGCTGGTCTCCCCCTGCGGTCTCCCCCTGCTGGTCTCTCCCTGCTGGTCTCCCCCTGCTGGTCTCCCCCTGCTGGTCTCCCCCAGCTGGTCTCCCCCAGCTGGTCTCTCCCTGCTGGTCTCCCCCTGCTGGTCTCCCCCTGCTGGTCTCTCCCTGCTGGTCTCTCCCTGCTGGTCTCTCCCAGCTGGTCTCTCCCTGCTGGTCTCTCCCAGCTGGTCTCTCCCTGCTGGTCTCTCCCAGCTGGTCTCTCCCTGCTGGTCTCCCAGTGACTCTCTCCTCTTCTGCTGCAGTTCACACAGAGTGCCCTGGACTGTATGGGGGTAGAAGTGAGCAGACTTCGCGCCTTCCTACAGGTGAGTCCTCGCCATTATTAGCACTACTCCTCCCCCAGCCGTGCGCACTCACCCCTTCTTTGCCTTGTGCTTCAGCTCGGACAGGAGGCGTCAGACTTCGCCATCCTCCTGAAGGACCTGGAGACTTCCTGCAGCGACATCCGCCAGTTCTGTAAGAAGATCCGGCGCAGGATGCCAGGCACCGAGGCCGCGGGGATCCCAGCGGCCCTCAACTTTGGGCAGCAGGTAAGTGGCGGCCCCGGTATAGGTGATGGGTCATGGGTGCGGACTACAACCCTCATCATCCCTGTCTCTGCAGGTGGCGGAGACTCTCCTAGACTGCCGCAAGCACCTGAAGTGGGTGGTGGCGGTCTTCCAGGAGGTGGCGGCTGCTGGGGCGCAGATGGCCGCCCCTCTGGGAGAGAACGAGGGGCTGCAGGCGCTGAAGCTGGAGGACGTGGCTTTCAAAGCGGCCGAGCAGGTGAGGGGTCCGATCCAGGGGCCCGCCGGGAACAAGGATAACTTTATTGACAGTGAGCACTGACCACATCTATCTGTAGATTTACGGCGCACAGGGCAGTAACCCCTACGAGTGTCTGCGCCAGTCCTGTAACATCCTGATCGCCACCATGAACAAGATGGCCACCGCCATGCAGGAGGGCGAATACGACGCCGAGAAGCCTCAGAGCAAGGTGCGGAGGGGCTGATAGGCGGGGCTTATCATGGGGGTGCGGGGGAGACCGCAGGTAAGAAGTGATTCTGGGAGGGGCTGGTGATTGATGGGAGGGGCATCACAGACACATGTCTTGTGGTCTCTCCGCAGACTCCTCCTCCTGTAGACCAGCGAGCTGCCGCCCTGAGAGCCGAGATTACAGACGCTGAGGGATTGGGATTGAAGTTAGAAGACAGAGAGACGGTCATTAAGGAGTTAAAGAAGTCTCTCAAGATAAAGGTGAGTCCTGGAAACACTACATCTCCCAGCATGCACTATAACACAACACTACATCTCCCAGCATGCACTGTAACACTACATGTCCCAGCATGCACTATAACACAACACTACATCTCCCAGCATGCACTGTAACACAACACTACATCTCCCAGCATGCACTATAACACAACACTACATCTCCCAGCATGCACTACAGCACAACACTACATCTCCCAGCATGCACTGTAACACAACACTACATCTCCCAGCATGCACTACAGCACAACACTACATCTCCCAGCATGCACTACAGCACAACACTACATCTCCCAGCATGCACTACAGCACAACACTACATCTCCCAGCATGCACTGTAACACTACATCTCCCAGCATGCACTGTAACACTACATCTCCCAGCATGCACTGTAACACAACACTACATCTCCCAGCATGCACTGTAACACAACACTACATCTCCCAGCATGCACTGTAACACTACATCTCCCAGCATGCACTGTAACACTACATGTCCCAGCATGCACTATAACACAACACTACATCTCCCAGCATGCACTACAGCACAACACTACATCTCCCAGCATGCACTGTAACACAACACTACATCTCCCAGCATGCACTGTAACACTACATCTCCCAGCATGCACTACAGCACAACACTACATCTCCCAGCATGCACTGTAACACTACATCTCCCAGCATGCACTACAGCACAACACTACATCTCCCAGCATGCACTACAGCACAACACTACATCTCCCAGCATGCACTGTAACACTACATCTCCCAGCATGCACTGTAACACAACACTACATCTCCCAGCATGCACTGTAACACAACACTACATCTCCCAGCATGCACTGTAACACTACATGTCCCAGCATGCACTGTAACACTACATGTCCCAGCATGCACTGTAACACAACACTACATCTCCCAGCATGCACTACAGCACAACACTACATCTCCCAGCATGCACTGTAACACTACATCTCCCAGCATGCACTGTAACACTACATCTCCCAGCATGCACTGCTGCTCCAGGTAACCCTTTCCTTTGCCTCCACTCTCAGGGGGGAGGAGCTTAGTGAGGCTAATGTGCGGCTCAGTCTTCTGGAGAAGAAACTGGACAGCGCCTCTAAGGAGGCCGACGACAGGGTGGAGAAGATCCAGACCAAACTGGAGGAGACCCAGACCCTTCTGAAGAAGAAGGAGAAGTGAGTGCCGTCTTCTGTCTGACCGCCTCTGAGAGATGAGCTGGAGTGGCGGCCATGTTGGTTGTCACCCAGCTTTCCCAGGGGCCGGTGTTTATGCCCGTTGATGTTGATTGTTTACAGGGAGTTTGAGGAGACCATGGACGCCCTGCAGGCCGACATCGACCAGCTGGAGTCTGAGAAGGCGGAGCTCCGCCAGAGGCTGACCAATCAGTCCAAGCGCACCATCGAGGGGCTGCGCGGGTCCCCAGGGTCCGGGGTGGCCTCCATTGTGTCCGGTATTGCTGGAGGTAAGCGTAGTTTTCTGGAGGGGGTAGGGATTGTGGATGACTCCGCCTCTTCTTAATGGCCGCCCTTTCTCTCTCTCTGTGGCCCGCTGACCTCCTCCTCCTCCGGGGCGGCGCTCTTTCCTTCTCTGCACATGGTATAGAGGAAGAGCAGAGAGGTATAGTACGGCACGCAACGCATGCTTCATTCTATCTCACCCCGTGCAGGTGGAGCAGGTCTTATTGCAGTGAGCAGGTTCAGCGAGCGCCCGCCATGTCTAGAGACAGCAGTGGAATGTGATGGGTTAAATCTGATACATCAGTACATTGGGCTTTATACACTAGTTACATCCAAAACTGCCTTTACAGTTCCCCTACTCATGTGACACTATAGACTCCTAATCCAGTCACATCCAGAGCTGCATTCAGCATTCTCCTACTCCAGTCACATCCAGAGCTGCATTCAGCATTCTCCTACTCCAGTCACATCCAGAGCTGCATTCAGCATTCTCCTACTCCAGTCACATCCAGAGCTGCATTCAGTATTCTCCTACTCCAGTCACATCCAGAGCTGCATTCAGCATTCTCCTACTCCAGTCACTTCCAGAGCTGCATTCAGCATTCTGCTACTCCAGTCACATCCAGAGCTGCATTCAGCATTCTCCTACTCCAGTCACATCCAGAGCTGCATTCAGCATTCTCCTATTCCAGTCCCATCCAGAGCTGCATTCAGCATTCTCCTATTCCAGTCACATCCAGGGCTGCATTCAGCATTCTCCTACTCCAGTCCCATCCAGAGCTGCATTCAGCATTCTGCTACTCCAGTCACATCCAGAGCTGCATTCAGCATTCTCCTACTCCAGTCACATCCAGAGCTGCATTCAGCATTCTCCTATTCCAGTCACATCCAGAGCTGCATTCAGCATTCTGCTACTCCAGTCCCATCCAGAGCTGCATTCAGCATTCTCCTACTCCAGTCCCATCCAGAGCTGCATTCAGCATTCTCCTACTCCAGTCACATCCAGAGCTGCATTCAGCATTCTCCTATTCCAGTCACATCCAGAGCTGCATTCAGCATTCTCCTACTCCAGTCACATCCAGAGCTGCATTCAGCATTCTCCTATTCCAGTCACATCCAGAGCTGCATTCAGCATTCTCCTATTCCAGTCCCATCCAGAGCTGCATTCAGCATTCTGCTACTTCAGTCACATCCAGGTCTGCAGTCAGCATTCTCCTACTCCAGTCACATCCAGAGCTGCATTCAGCATTCTGCTATTCCAGTCACATCCAGAGCTGCATTCAGCATTCTCCTACTCCAGTCCCATCCAGAGCTGCATTCAGCATTCTCCTACTCCAGTCACATCCAGAGCTGCATTCAGCATTCTCCTACTCCAGTCACATCCAGAGCTGCATTCTCCTACTCCAGTCACATCCAGAGCTGCATTCTCCTACTCCAGTCACATCCAGAGCTGCATTCTGCATTCTCCTACTCCAGTCCCATCCAGAGCTGCATTCAGAATTCTCCTACTCCAGTCCCATCCAGAGCTGCATTCAGCATTCTCCTACTCCAGTCACATCCAGGTCTGCATTCAGCATTCTCCTTCTCCAGTCCCATCCAGAGCTGCATTCAGCATTCTCCTACTCCAGTCACATCCAGAGCTGCATTCAGCATTCTCCTACTCCAGTCAGATCCAGAGCTGCATTCAGCATTCTCCTACTCCAGTCACATCCAGAGCTGCATTCAGCATTCTCCTACTCCAGTCCCATCCAGAGCTGCATTCAGCATTCTCCTACTCCAGTCACATCCAGAGCTGCATTCAGCATTCTGCTATTCCAGTCACATCCAGAGCTGCATTGAGCATTCTGCTACTCCAGTCAAATCCAGAGCTGCATTCAGCATTCTCCTACTCCAGTCCCATCCAGAGCTGCATTCAGCATTCTCCTACTCCAGTCACATCCAGGTCTGCATTCAGCATTCTCCTTCTCCAGTCCCATCCAGAGCTGCATTCAGCATTCTGCTACTCCAGTCACATCCAGAGCTGCATTCAGCATTCTCCTACTCCAGTCACATACAGAGCTGCATTCAGCATTCTCCTATTCCAGTCACATCCAGAGCTGCATTCAGCATTCTCCTATTCCAGTCACATCCAGAGCTGCATTCAGCATTCTCCTACTCCAGTCCCATCCAGAGCTGCATTCAGCATTCTCCTACTCCAGTCACATCCAGAGCTGCATTCAGCATTCTCCTATTCCAGTCACATCCAGAGCTGCATTCAGCATTCTCCTACTCCAGTCACATCCAGAGCTGCATTCAGCATTCTCCTATTCCAGTCACATCCAGAGCTGCATTCAGCATTCTCCTATTCCAGTCCCATCCAGAGCTGCATTCAGCATTCTGCTACTTCAGTCACATCCAGGTCTGCAGTCAGCATTCTCCTACTCCAGTCACATCCAGAGCTGCATTCAGCATTCTCCTACTCCAGTCCCATCCAGAGCTGCATTCAGCATTCTCCTACTCCAGTCCCATCCAGAGCTGCATTCAGCATTCTCCTACTCCAGTCACATCCAGAGCTGCATTCAGCATTCTCCTACTCCAGTCACATCCAGAGCTGCATTCTCCTACTCCAGTCACATCCAGAGCTGCATTCTCCTACTCCAGTCACATCCAGAGCTGCATTCTGCATTCTCCTACTCCAGTCACATCCAGAGCTGCATTCAGCATTCTCCTACTCCAGTCACTTCCAGAGCTGCATTCAGCATTCTGCTACTCCAGTCACATCCAGAGCTGCATTCAGAATTCTCCTACTCCAGTCCCATCCAGAGCTGCATTCAGCATTCTCCTACTCCAGTCACATCCAGGTCTGCATTCAGCATTCTCCTTCTCCAGTCCCATCCAGAGCTGCATTCAGCATTCTCCTACTCCAGTCACATCCAGAGCTGCATTCAGCATTCTCCTACTCCAGTCACATCCAGGTCTGCATTCAGCATTCTCCTTCTCCAGTCCCATCCAGAGCTGCATTCAGCATTCTCCTACTCCAGTCACATCCAGGTCTGCATTCAGCATTCTCCTTCTCCAGTCCCATCCAGAGCTGCATTCAGCATTCTCCTACTCCAGTCACATCCAGAGCTGCATTCAGCATTCTCCTACTCCAGTCCCATCCAGAGCTGCATTCAGCATTCTGCTATTCCAGTCACATCCAGAGCTGCATTCAGCATTCTCCTACTCCAGTCACATCCAGAGCTGCATTCAGCATTCTCCTACTCCAGTCACATCCAGAGCTGCATTCAGCATTCTCCTACTCCAGTCACAGTCAGGGCTGCAGTCAGTATTGTCCTGGTGCAGTCAGCATTTTTCTACTCCAGTCACTTCCAGAGCTGCATTCAGCATTCTCCTACTCCAGTCACATCCAGAGCTGCATTCAGCATTCTCCTACTCCAGTCACTTCCAGAGCTGCATTCAGCATTCTTCTACTCCAGTCACTTCCAGAGCTGCATTCAGCATTCTCCTACTCCAGTCACTTCCAGAGCTGCATTCAGCATTCTCCTACTCCAGTCACATCCAGAGCTGCATTCAGCATTCTTCTACTCCAGTCACTTCCAGAGCTGCATTCAGCATTCTCCTATTCCAGTCACATCCAGAGCTGCATTCAGCATTCTCCTATTCCAGTCACATCCAGAGCTGCATTCAGCATTCTCCTACTCCAGTCCCATCCAGAGCTGCATTCAGCATTCTGCTACTCCAGTCACATCCAGAGCTGCATTCAGCATTCTCCTACTCCAGTCACATCCAGAGCTGCATTCAGCATTCTCCTATTCCAGTCACATCCAGAGCTGCATTCAGCATTCTGCTACTCCAGTCCCATCCAGAGCTGCATTCAGCATTCTCCTACTCCAGTCCCATCCAGAGCTGCATTCAGCATTCTCCTACTCCAGTCACATCCAGAGCTGCATTCAGCATTCTCCTATTCCAGTCACATCCAGAGCTGCATTCAGCATTCTCCTACTCCAGTCACATCCAGAGCTGCATTCAGCATTCTCCTATTCCAGTCACATCCAGAGCTGCATTCAGCATTCTCCTATTCCAGTCCCATCCAGAGCTGCATTCAGCATTCTGCTACTTCAGTCACATCCAGGTCTGCAGTCAGCATTCTCCTACTCCAGTCACATCCAGAGCTGCATTCAGCATTCTGCTATTCCAGTCACATCCAGAGCTGCATTCAGCATTCTCCTACTCCAGTCCCATCCAGAGCTGCATTCAGCATTCTCCTACTCCAGTCACATCCAGAGCTGCATTCAGCATTCTCCTACTCCAGTCACATCCAGAGCTGCATTCTCCTACTCCAGTCACATCCAGAGCTGCATTCTCCTACTCCAGTCACATCCAGAGCTGCATTCTCCTACTCCAGTCACATCCAGAGCTGCATTCTGCATTCTCCTACTCCAGTCCCATCCAGAGCTGCATTCAGAATTCTCCTACTCCAGTCCCATCCAGAGCTGCATTCAGCATTCTCCTACTCCAGTCACATCCAGGTCTGCATTCAGCATTCTCCTTCTCCAGTCCCATCCAGAGCTGCATTCAGCATTCTCCTACTCCAGTCACATCCAGAGCTGCATTCAGCATTCTCCTACTCCAGTCAGATCCAGAGCTGCATTCAGCATTCTCCTACTCCAGTCACATCCAGAGCTGCATTCAGCATTCTCCTACTCCAGTCCCATCCAGAGCTGCATTCAGCATTCTCCTACTCCAGTCACATCCAGAGCTGCATTCAGCATTCTGCTATTCCAGTCACATCCAGAGCTGCATTGAGCATTCTGCTACTCCAGTCAAATCCAGAGCTGCATTCAGCATTCTCCTACTCCAGTCCCATCCAGAGCTGCATTCAGCATTCTCCTACTCCAGTCACATCCAGGTCTGCATTCAGCATTCTCCTTCTCCAGTCCCATCCAGAGCTGCATTCAGCATTCTGCTACTCCAGTCACATCCAGAGCTGCATTCAGCATTCTCCTACTCCAGTCACATACAGAGCTGCATTCAGCATTCTCCTATTCCAGTCACATCCAGAGCTGCATTCAGCATTCTCCTATTCCAGTCACATCCAGAGCTGCATTCAGCATTCTCCTACTCCAGTCCCATCCAGAGCTGCATTCAGCATTCTCCTACTCCAGTCACATCCAGAGCTGCATTCTCCTACCCAGTCACATCCAGAGCTGCATTCTGCATTCTCCTACTCCAGTCCCATCCAGAGCTGCATTCAGAATTCTCCTACTCCAGTCCCATCCAGAGCTGCATTCAGCATTCTCCTACTCCAGTCACATCCAGGTCTGCATTCAGCATTCTCCTTCTCCAGTCCCATCCAGAGCTGCATTCAGCATTCTCCTACTCCAGTCACATCCAGAGCTGCATTCAGCATTCTCCTACTCCAGTCACATCCAGGTCTGCATTCAGCATTCTCCTTCTCCAGTCCCATCCAGAGCTGCATTCAGCATTCTCCTACTCCAGTCACATCCAGGTCTGCATTCAGCATTCTCCTTCTCCAGTCCCATCCAGAGCTGCATTCAGCATTCTCCTACTCCAGTCACATCCAGAGCTGCATTCAGCATTCTCCTACTCCAGTCCCATCCAGAGCTGCATTCAGCATTCTGCTATTCCAGTCACATCCAGAGCTGCATTCAGCATTCTCCTACTCCAGTCACATCCAGAGCTGCATTCAGCATTCTCCTACTCCAGTCACATCCAGAGCTGCATTCAGCATTCTCCTACTCCAGTCACAGTCAGGGCTGCAGTCAGTATTGTCCTGGTGCAGTCAGCATTTTTCTACTCCAGTCACTTCCAGAGCTGCATTCAGCATTCTCCTACTCCAGTCACAGTCAGGGCTGCAGTCAGTATTGTCCTGGTGCAGTCAGCATTTTTCTACTCCAGTCACTTCCAGAGCTGCATTCAGCATTCTCCTACTCCAGTCACTTCCAGAGCTGCATTCAGCATTCTCCTACTCCAGTCACATCCAGAGCTGCATTCAGCATTCTTCTACTCCAGTCACTTCCAGAGCTGCAGTCTTTATGCTAGCAGTGGATGAAGTAAATGTAAACTAATACATAACTTGTGGATTTTGCTGCAGCATTGGCTGTGTTTGGAGTCATGTTGGAATGCTAATAAAGCTGTGGTTATCAGCTGACAGGTTGCTATCTGCGGCGCCATCTTGTGTGGTTTGGTTGTATCTTCCATCTTGTCCGTTTTATGCATGCAGCTCCCCTGCTAACACTCTGCATGTACAGGAGGTGTCGTGTCCCCCTCCCTGCTGACGGTTTCCTTCACACCTTTCCCCTCTGATTGTTCTTTGTCCCGTTCCAGGTGTACCAGCCAGCCAGGCCTTGCTGAACGGCTCCGGCCCAGTCCAAGTCAAGGACTCGCCCCTGCTGCTGCAGCAGATCGACACCCTGCGCCTCTCCATGAAGCACCTGAAGCACGAGAACAACCGGCTGAAGGTACGGACTGAGCACCCAGATCTGGAGTAGAGGTGGCCTCGTTACCCAGCTTTTCTCGAGGCCTGAATGGCAGACATGAGGGATTATTCAGGGATATAAGGGTTAGGTGGTATTACAGGATTTATGCCAGTTTGCCATTTAGTGGGCCGGGAAAGTTGTGAGGATCCTTGTAGAAGCTGTATGGGTTGTAGTGATGATCATCCAGCTTTCCCAGAAACAGACAGAAGGGTCTGCATCCCCCGAGCCTGTTATAATAGACACCCCCCATTATCCCCTCCCCCCAGGCCAAGCGAATGAAGGACGAGCTGTCGATGCTCCCTCCTCTGAATCTCCCTAAACTGACGTTATCCAAAGACCGTCAGGAGCCCATGACTGGCACACTGTACCGAAAGACCAGCCAGCTGCTGGACACACTGCAACAGATGAGCGCCAACTCCAAGGTGGTGGACATCACACACAAGAAGGGTGGTAAGTGCTGCTGGGGAGGGGTGAGAAGTCTGCGGAGGTGATAGAGCCGTATCCATGTCTACATTCCTTCATGAACAGGTAACCCTGCTGCCCAACTCCTGGAGCAGACCGCCCGACTACAGGCTCTGAGCGACACCATCGACAAGCTAAAGGTGGGTGTCAGGGATCACTGTGATGTCATACTGAGTGAGGAGATTATAGTAGTGTGATGTCATCCTGAGAGAGGAGATTACAGTAGTGTGATGTCATCCTGAGGGAGGAGATTACAGCAGTGTGATGTCATCCTGAGGGAGGAGAATATAGTAGTGTGATGTCATCCTGAGGGAGGAGATTATAGTAGTGTGATGTCATCCTGAGAGAGGAGATTACAGTAGTGTGATGTCATCCTGAGGGAGGAGATTACAGTAGTGTGATGTCATCCTGAGGGAGGAGAATATAGTAGTGTGATGCCATCCTGAGGGAGGAGATTATAGTAGTGTGATGTCATCCTGAGGGAGGAGAATATAGTAGTGTGATGTCATCCTGAGGGAGGAGATTATAGTAGTGTGATGTCATCCTGAGGGAGGAGATTACAGCAGGGGGATGTCATCCTGAGGGAGGAGAATATAGTAGTGTGATGTCATCCTGAGGGAGGAGAGGAGGGGATGCATCCTGAGGGAGGAGATGTACAGTGTGTGATGTCATCCTGAGGGAGGAGAATATAGTAGTGTGATGCCATCCTGAGGGAGGAGATTATAGTAGTGTGATGTCATCCTGAGGGAGGAGATTACAGCAGGGGGATGTCATCCTGAGGGAGGAGAATATAGTAGTGTGATGTCATCCTGAGGGAGGAGATTATAGTAGTGTGATGTCATCCTGAGGGAGGAGATTACAGCAGGGGGATGTCATTCTGAGGGAGGAGAATATAGTAGTGTGATGTCATTCTGAGGGAGGAGATTATAGTAGTGTGATGTCATCCTGAGGGAGGAGATTATAGTAGTGTGATGTCATTCTGAGGGAGGAGATTATAGTAGTGTGATGTCATCCTGAGGGAGGAGATTACAGCAGGGGGATGTCATTCTGAGGGAGGAGATTATAGTAGTGTGATGTCATCCTGAGGGAGGAGATTATAGTAGTGTGATGTCATCCTGAGGGAGGAGATTATAGTAGTGTGATGTCATTCTGAGGGAGGAGATTATAGTAGTGTGATGTCATCCTGAGGGAGGAGAATATAGTAGGGGGATGTCATCCTGAGGGAGGAGAATATAGTAGTGTGATGTCATCCTGAGGGAGGAGATTACAGCAGGGGGATGTCATCCTGAGGGAGGAGATTACAGCAGGGGGATGTCATCCTGAGGGAGGAGATTATAGTAGTGTGATGTCATCCTGAGGGAGGAGATTATAGTAGT
This sequence comes from Leptodactylus fallax, assembly GCA_947044405.1. Lineage (NCBI taxonomy): Eukaryota > Metazoa > Chordata > Amphibia > Anura > Leptodactylidae > Leptodactylus > Leptodactylus fallax. Next base: position 81,869 of record CAMRHE010001046.1, on the reverse strand, counting down.
GTGATGTCATCCTGAGGGAGGAGAATATAGTATTGTGATGTCATCCTGAGGGAGGAGAATATAGTAGTGTGATGTCATCCTGAGGGAGGAGATTACAGCAGGGGGATGTCATCCTGAGGGAGGAGAATATAGTAGTGTGATGTCATCCTGAGGGAGGAGATTATAGTAGTGTGATGTCATCCTGAGGGAGGAGATTACAGCAGGGGAATGTCATACTGAGGGAGGAGGTTACAGCTCCGTGATGTCATCCTGCGACCGGAGGTAACATTGCTGTGATGTCATCCTGGCTGTACCATTCATCTCACTCTCTCACTCTTCCCTGGTGATAGGATGAAGTCTTGAAGGAGACGGTCTCCCAGTGTCCCGGGGCAAATGTCCCAACAGATTTTGCTACGTTCCCATCGTCAGACTTCATTAAGGTGAGAGGTGTCATGTGACCGGTGCGGGACGGCGGCACGTGTGTTGCGCTTCTGCTCTGCAGGATTCTCATCCTCATCTGTTTTCTTTTTTTTCAGGCCAAAGAAGAGAAGAGAGACGACACGGTGTTCATCGGCCGGGTGACCCTCCCCTGCCAGCCAGGCCAGGGGCAAATCCACCGCCTCGTCCTGACCCCCCGAGCAGCTGTACCAGCTACACGAGCGGCTGATCTGCTAAGGAGACTTGTGTGTCCGTGGTCGGGCCCTGTGTACACGCCCTGCCTGGGGCCCCTGGGTACACGCCCTGCCTTCCTGCCGCTCCATTACCGTACTATTTGTGGGATCCTTCTAGGACTGGGCCACCAAACACTAAGTATGTGCCCCCTCCTGTGACGTGGACGCTGCAGCGTACGGCGACCCCTGCAGGCTTCTGCTCTTCCTTATGTTTCTGTCTTAGTCTTCACTACAGTTTTATGTATGGTGTTCAAAATGGCCGACACTGAGCCTGGAGGGGGCGCTAGACATTATACTAAAGAGTCTAGTTCATAGATATCCCAGCATGCTCTTTAGTAACCACCCCACGTAGCTTTCATACAGGCACTTGTCATAGCAGTGACCTTAAAGGGGAACTCCAGATACTAAAAATGTCCATTTCAGTTGGTCACTAAAGACTCTTCAGTATGTGGGTGGAGACATCTCTTAAAGGGATTTTCTGCCTTTGGCTGGTTTCACCCATAAGGAAGGAGGTGAACTCCACGGAGGGTAGCGGAGGTCTTACTGTCTGGTTATGTCCACTTGAGAGCAGTTTTCCTTGCAGTCATGTGGGTGAAGTCAGGTTAAGGTGGAGCCCCCCTTTAATTCCATGTCCTTGAGTTGTATCAAACATCAGATGTTCTTAAAGTGCCTTTCTATGTTATCTCATTTGGGGAATCTCCTCCGGGGTCAGTGGTCACATGACAAGGGGCGGGGTCAGCTTGTGCCCCACCCCTGCTTATACTGGCCCAGCCCCTTCCTGGGTGAAGCCTTTACTCTGCTGTACCTATTATATTGGGGAATAAACGCTGAGCTCACACTGCGCCTCCCCTCTTATTTGTAAGTCCTAATGCTTCTGGGAAAGCTGGGTGATAGGTCGCTCAGGGCCATTTGAGAGTACTATCTGCTTAATTATGCAATGATCCCAGCATCCTCCAGTTCAGTAGACGCCGTACTAGCTAATATGGTGGTCACCCAGCTTTCCCAGAATATAGGGGTGAGGCTGTAACACAGCGTATGTAGGATTAATGGTTGAGGAGAGTTTGGTGACCGTCCTGCTGGGAGCTCCTGCGTTGTCACCCAGCTTTTCCATGACCCTGCATGAGTGACTGCACTTACAGTGGGCGGCTCTGTAGTGAGAGTAAGCGGGATGTCGGCCAGCACCTCTGAGAAGAAGCAGACGGTGGAAAGAGTCCAGCTCCGGAGGCTCCAGCGCTGTAAATATTTACCTGTGTGCAGGAAGATACTTCCGAAGAAAGAGGCAAATGGTTTACAGGCGGAAATCCACCTGCGCTGATACACTGTGACGTATTCTCACCTGCTCAGGTTCTCAGTCTCTGGGTGTTGTACAGCCGCTGTCCTGTCCTGATACATTGTAACAACCCTCAGCCGTGAGTAGTCTTAGCGCTGCTCAGGTTCTCAGTCTCTGGGTGTTGTACAGCTGCTGTCCTGTCCTGATACATTGTAACAACCCCCAGCTGTGAGTAGTCTTAGCGCTGCTCAGGTTCTTAGTCTCCGGGTGTTACACAGCCACTGTCCTGATACATTGTAACAACCCCCAGCTGTGAGTAGTCTTAGTGGTGCTCAGATTCTCAGGCTCTGGATGATGTACAGCCGCTGTCCTGTCCTGATACATTGTAACAACCCTCAGCTGTGAGTAGTCTTAGTGGTGCTCAGGTTCTCAGTCTCTGGATGTTGTCCAGTCCTGTCCCCCCGCTGGGGGCGCTGCTCTTTTTCCGGGTGATACACAGCCACTGTGTACATTGAACAACCCTCAGCTGTGAGTAGTCTTAGAGGTGCTCAGGTTCTCAGGCCTGGGCGCCGCTGCCTGCTCTTGTAACAACCCTCAGCTGTGAGTAGTCTGTGGTGCTCGGTTCTCAGTCTCTGGATGTTGTACAGTCGCTGTCCTGATACATTGTAACAACCCTCAGCTGTGAGTAGTCTTAGTGGTGCTCAGGTTCTCAGGCTCTGGATGATGTACAGCCGCTGTCCTGTCCTGATACATTGTAACAACCCCCGAGCTGTGAGTAGTCTTAGGCTGCTCAGGTCTCAGCTCGTTCTCGCCGCTGCCGACGTCCCCCCCCGCGGGAGTCTCCAGGGTCGTTACACAGCTGTCTGTCCTGATACATTGTAACAACCCCCAGCTGTGAGTAGTCTTAGTGGTGCTCAGGTTCTCAGGCTCTGGATGATGTACAGCCGCTGTCCTGTCCTGATACATTGTAACAACCCCCAGCTGTGAGTAGTCTTCCTCTCGTTTGGCCGGGGTGTTGCCCGCCGCTGTCCTCATTGTCCCAGCGCTGCTCAGGTTCTCAGGTCTTAGTCTCCGGGTGGTTTGTTTGGTTACACAGCTGCTGTCCTGATACATTGTAACAACCCCCAGCTGTGAGTAGTCTTAGAGCTGCTCAGGTTCTCAGGCTCTGGGTGTTGTACAGCTGCTGTCCTGTCCTGATACATTGTAACAACCCTCAGCCGTGAGTAGTCTTAGAGCTGCTCAGGTTCTCAGGCTCTGGGTGTTGTACAGCTGCTGTCCTGTCCTAATACATTGTAACAACCCCCAGCTGTGAGTAGTCCCAGTGCTGCTTCTGGTGTGTGTAAGTCTAGTGCACCAGTTACCCGCAGATCAGCTCTGGTGATATCACAGCTCACGAGGTCACACAAGATGTTACATCAGCACAAGGAGATTGTCTGCTCCATGTAAAGCTGGGTAAAATGATGTCATCTTGTACTCGTCACCTCCAGTGCTGCAGTCACTTCACTGCATTGCTGTACAGACACTGAACTCCCTCCAGAATTGTGAATGCAGCTCTGGAGTATAAGACATGGTAACCCTGGCTCAGTACACGATCATAAAGCAGGTGTCTTGCGTCCGGGCCTGGGCCTGGTCCCTCTTCCATGCTGTACACTGCAGCTCTGAGTCCGGGCCTGGGCCGGGTCCCTCTTCCGTGCTTTGCTCTGGGCCGGGTCCCTCTTCCGTGCTTTGCTCTGGGCCGGGTCCCTCTTCCGTGCTTTGCTCTGGGCCGGGTCCCTCTTCCGTGCTTTGCTCTGGGCCGGGTCCCTCTTCCGTGCTTTGCTCTGGCCCGGGTCCCTCTTCCATGCTGTACACTGCAGCTCTGAGTCCGGGCCTGGGCCGGGTCCCTCTTCCGTGCTTTGCTCTGGGCCGGGTCCCTCTTCCGTGCTTTGCTCTGGGCCGGGTCCCTCTTCCGTGCTTTGCTCTGGGCCGGGTCCCTCTTCCGTGCTTTGCTCTGGCCCGGGTCCCTCTTCCGTGCTGTACACTGCATCTCTGCTTGTTCTTATGAGCTGATGAATCTGCAGCCAATCTCTTCATTTCTGTAGGGGGGGGGGCCTTAGTAATGGGAGGAGTCTGTGGAGTGGGCGGGCCTGTGCTGCACTTACCTGACAGTTCTGTGGGCTGGGGTTTGTGGTTCTCCTTTTTCTGATTTCCATTTCCTTGTCATTTCGTCATTTTCTGGTTTATTCCTCTTTTTAAGCTGTGGGGGGGGGGAGCGGGGGTATCGGATACACATGTATCTAACCGGAGAGCCGAGCTAGAAGTGTGTGCAACCTGCTCAACTACTCAGTGCACCTGTACAGGAGAGACAGTATCACACAGGACAGGATTAGATACACAGCTCAGCAGGCAGTATCACACAGGACAGGATTAGATACACAGCTCAGCGGACAGTATCGCACAGGACAGGATTAGATACACAGCTCAGCGGACAGTATCGCACAGGACAGGATTAGATACACAGCTCAGCGGACAGTATCGCACAGGACAGGATTAGATACACAGCTCAGCGGACAGTATCGCACAGGACAGGATTAGATACACAGCTCAGCGGACAGTATCGCACAGGACAGGATTAGATACACAGCTCAGCGGACAGTATCGCACAGGACAGGATTAGATACACTATATAATATGGGGTTATTGGAGGTTTTTACCTCCTGGATTTGCTGCGGTGACCTCAGTGCTTGGGAGCTGGAGGGGAATAACAGAGGAACTTAAAGGGGTGCTCCATATAAAAGGAAGGTTCTGAGCCAGGGGTCTGGTGGGCGGGATCTGCAGCGTCTTCTACAAGTCTTCACAGCTACAAACTTACATGTATTATCAGTGATAACAACACAAAGTATCAGATAATTGTGAAGTGGAAGGAAAATGATACAAAGTTATCAAATCTGTAATTCAATAAACATCTGACAAGTGTGACGTGCAAAAGTCTTCAGCCCCCCCTATACTCTGATACCCCTAAATATAATCTAGTGCACACAATTCCCTTCAGAAGTCACTTAATGAGTTAATGGAGTCCGGCTGTGTGTAATGTAGTCTCAGTATAAATACAGAGAGAGAGAACAAACTGCATCATGAAGACCAAGGAACTCACCAGACAGGTCAGAGATAAAGCTGTGGAGAAGTGTAAAGCAGGGTTAGGTTATAAAAACATATCCCCAAGGAGCGCTGGAGGAAGTATTCTACAACTGCAAACCTACCAAGACATGGCCGTCCACCTAAACTGCATTCCTGGTGCTCTATAGTGGTCAGGATTACACCGGTGCCATCTGGCGGTGATATATACATACAGTACAGACCAAAAGTTTGGACACACCTTCTCATTCCAAGAGTTTTCTGTATTTTCATGACTATAAAAATTGTAGATTCACACTGAAGGCATCAAAACTATGAATTACCACATGTGGAATTATATACTTAACAAAAAAGTGTGACACAACTGAAAATATGTCTTATATTCTAGGTTCTTCAAAGTAGCCACCTTTTGCTTTGATTACTGCTTTGCACACTCTTGGCATTCTCTTGATGAGCTACAAGAGGTAGTCACCTGAAATGGTTTTCACTTCACAGGTGCGCCCTGTCAGGTTTAATAAGTGGGATTTCTTGCCTTATAAATGGGGTTGGGACCATCAGTTGTGTTGTTCAGAAGTCAGGTGGATACACAGCTGATAGTCCTACTGAATGGAGTGTTAGAATTTGTATTATGGCAAGAAAAAAGCAGCTAAGTAAAGAAAAACGAGTGGCCATCATTACTTTAAGAAATGAAGGTCAGTCAGTCAGAAAAATTGGGAAAACTTTGAAAGTGTCCCCAAGTGCAATGGCCAAAACCATCAAGCGCTACAAAGAAACTGGCTCACATGAGGACCACCCCAGGAAAGGAAGACCAAGAGTCACCTCTGCTGCGGAGGATAAGTTCATCCGAGTCACCAGCCTCAGAAATCGCAGGTTAACAGCAGCTCAGATTAGAGACCAGGTCAATGCCACACAGAGTTCTAGCAGCAGACACATCTCTACAACAACTGTTAAGAGGAGACTGTGTGCAGCAGGCCTTCATGGTAAAATAGCTGCTAGGAAACCACTGCTAAGGACAGGCAACAAGCACAAGAAGAACACAAGGAATGGACATTAGACCTGTGGAAATCTGGGCTTTGGTCTGAGGAGTCCAAATGTGAGATCTTTGGTTCCAACCACCGTGTCTTTGTGCGACGCAGAAAAGGTGAAGGAATGGACTCTACATGCCTGGTTCCCACCGTGACGCATGGAGGAGGAGGTGTGATGGTGTGGGGGGGCTTTGCTGGGGACACTGTTGGGGATTTATTCTGAACCAGCATGGTTACCACAGCATCTTGCAGCGGCATGCTATTCCATCCGGTTTGCGTTTAGTTGGACCAACAGGACAATGACCCCAAACACACCTCCAGACTGTGTAAGGGCTATCTGACCAAGAAGGAGAGTGATGGGGTGCTACGCCAGATGACCTGGCCTCCACAGTCACCAGACCTGAACCCAATCCAGATGGTTTGGGGTGAGCTGGACCGCAGAGTGAAGGCAAAAGGGCCAACAAGTGCTAAGCATCTCTGGGAACTCCTTCAAGACTGTTGGAAGACCATTTCAGGTGACTACCTCTTGAAGCTCATCAAGAGAATGCCAAGAGTGTGCAAAGCAGTAATCAAAGCAAAAGGTGGCTACTTTGAAGAACCTAGAATATAAGACATATTTTCAGTTGTTTCACACTTTTTTGTTAAGTATATAATTCCACATGTGGTAATTCATAGTTTTGATGCCTTCAGTGTGAATCTACAATTTTTATAGTCATGAAAATACAGAAAACTCTTGGAATGAGAAGGTGTCCAAACTTTTGGTCTGTACTGTATGTATATATATATATACACACATACTGTATCATCTTCCTCCTCTCATCGATACCAACAATAGATGTCACTATCGCTGTCTCTGACACCACCACAGCAGCACAGGGTATTTCAGGAGAGGGGTGTGCGGAGTGACCTGTCCTGTCATGTGATGCTGCTGGTCACCTCCGTATAGCCTCCGCCTCCTGTCGTACATGATGATGTCATCAGAGATCTTCTCCTTCTGTAAACATTTCCTGCCCAGTTCCTGAGACATCTGGAATAACAGGATCACATGTCCGACCACCAAGAACATCTGCAGCCGCCGCACCGCCCCTGGTGTGCACACGTGACCTAACAGCAGGCGCTGCCGCTAAACACTCTGTACTCATATATAGATATACCGTGTCTGATACAGCCTGCTGAGCTGTGTATCTAATCCTCTCGTGTGTGATACTGTCTGCTGAGCCGTGTATCTAATCCTCTCCTGTGATACTGCCTGCTGAGCTGTGTATCTAATCCTCTCCTGTGTGATACTGCCTGCTGAGCTGTGTATCTAATCCTCTCCTGTGTGATACTGCCTTCTGAGCTGTGTATCTAATCCTCTCCTGTGTGATACTGTCTGCTGTGCTGTGTATCTAATCCTCTCCTGTGTGATACTGCCTTCTGAGCTGTGTATCTAATCCTCTCCTGTGTGATACTGTCTGCTGAGCTGTGTATCTAATCCTCTCCTGTGTGATACTGCCTGCTGAGCTGTGTATCTAATCCTCTCCTGTGTGATACTGTCTGCTATGCTGTGTATCTAATCCTCTCTTGTGTGATGCTGTGTATCTAATCCTCTCGTGTGTGATACTGTCTGCTGTGCTGTGTATCTAATCCTCTCCTGTGTGATACTGCCTGCTGAGCTGTGTATCTAATCCTCTCCTGTGTGATACTGTCTGCTGAGCCGTGTATCTAATCCTCTCCTGTGTGATACTGCCTGCTGAGCTGTGTATCTAATCCTCTCGTGTGTGATACTGTCTGCTGTGCTGTGTATCTAATCCTCTCCTGTGTGATACTGTCTGCTGAGCTGTGTATCTAATCCTCTCCTGTGTGATACTGTCTGCTGAGCTGTGTATCTAATCCTCTCCTCTGTGATACTGCCTGCTGAGCTGTGTATCTAATCCTCTCCTGTGTGATACTGCCTGCTGAGCTGTGTATCTAATCCTCTCCTGTGTGATACTGCCTGCTGAGCTGTGTATCTAATCCTCTCCTCTGTGATACTGCCTGCTGAGCTGTGTATCTAATCCTCTCCTGTGTGATACTGCCTGCTGAGCTGTGTATCTAATCCTCTCCTCTGTGATACTGCCTGCTGAGCTGTGTATCTAATCCTCTCCTGTGTGATACTGCCTGCTGAGCTGTGTATCTAATCCTCTCCTGTGTGATACTGCCTGCTGAGCTGTGTATCTAATCCTCTCCTGTGTGATACTGCCTTCTGAGCTGTGTACTAATCCTCTCCTGTGTGATACTGTCTGCTGTGCTGTGATCTAATCCTTTCCTGTGTGTACTGCCTTCTGGCTGTGATCTAATCCTCTCCTGTGTGTACTGTCTGCTGGCGTGTATCTAATCCTCTCCTGTGTGATACTGCCTGCTGGCTGTGTATCTAATCCTCTCCTGTGTGTCTGTCTGCTGCTGTGTATCTAATCCTCTCTTGTGTGTGCTGTGTATCTAATCCCTCGTGTGTGATCTGTCTGCTGTGCTGTGTTCTAATCCTCTCCTGTGTGTACTGCCTGCTGGCTGTGTCTATCCTCTCCTGTGTGTACTGTCTGCTGGCCGTGTTCTAATCCTCTCCTGTGTGTCTGCCTGCTGGCTGTGTATCTAATCCTCTCGTGTGTGTACTGTCTGCTGTGCTGTGTATCTAATCCTCTCCTGTGTGTCTGCCTGCTGGCTGTGTATCTAATCCTCTCCTGTGTGTACTGTCTGCTGGCTGTGTATCTAATCCTCTCCTGTGTGATACTGCCTGCTGGCTGTGTATCTAATCCTCTCCTCTGTGATACTGCCTTCTGGCTGTGTATCTAATCCTCTCCTGTGTGATACTGCCTGCTGGCTGTGTATCTAATCCTCTCCTGTGTGATACTGCCTGCTGAGCTGTGTATCTAATCCTCTCCTGTGTGTACTGCCTGCTGGCTGTGTTCTATCCTCTCCTCTGTGATACTGCCTGCTGAACTGTGTATCTAATCCTCTCCTGTGTGATACTGCCTGCTGAGCTGTGTATCTAATCCTCTCCTGTGTGATACTGCCTGCTGAGCTGTGTATCCAATCCTTCCCATTATAGTGTTGTGATTGGATACATCTCCAAGCACTGATGATTTTCAGACTTCCCCATAATCCTTGCAGATGTCAGACGTCTTGGCCATTCGTTGCGCTTCACTTTCAGGGTCACACATGTCTTATATTATCTGTTGCACAATCTCTTCTTGCCACTGCATTGCTCCTCCTGGCAGTTGGGGGCGGCGGTGCCCATTGCAGGAAGACCTATGGGAGGGTGTTACAGAAAGTCACAGCCAGGCTGAAGTCAGGGCTGTCTCCTGCAGAGTGTGACCCCGGCAGAGTGTGGCCCCGGCAGAGTGTGGCCCCGGCAGAGTGTGACCCCGGCAGAGTGTGACCCCTGCAGAGTGTGACCCCGGCAGAGTGTGGCCCCGGCAGAGTGTGACCCCGGCAGAGTGTGACCCCTGCAGAGTGTGGCCCCGGCAGAGTGTGGCCCCGGCAGAGTGTGACCCCTGCAGAGTGTGACCCCTGCAGAGTGTGGCCCCGGCAGAGTGTGACCCCGGCAGAGTGTGACCCCTGCAGAGTGTGGCCCCGGCAGAGTGTGGCCCCGGCAGAGTGTGGCCCCGGCAGAGTGTGGCCCCTGCAGAGTGTGACCCCTGCAGAGTGTGGCCCCGGCGGAGTGTGACCCCTGCAGAGTGTGACCCCGCAGAGTGTGGCCCCGGCAGAGTGTGACCCCTGCAGAGTGTGGCCCCTGCAGGGGGGAGTGTGACCCCGGCAGAGTGTGGCCCCGGCAGAGTGTGACCCCGGCAGAGTGTGGTCCCTGCACAGTGTGGCCCCTGCAGAGTGTGGCCCCTGCAGAGTGTGACCCCTGCAGAGTGTGGCCCCGGCAGAGTGTGACCCCGGCGGAGTGTGACCCCGGCAGAGTGTGACCCCTGCAGAGTGTGGTCCCGGCAGAGTGTGACCCCTGCAGAGTGTGGCCCCTGCAGAGTGTGGCCCCGGCAGAGTGTGGCCCCGGCAGAGTGTGACCCCTGCAGAGTGTGGCCCCTGCAGAGTGTGACCCCTGCAGAGTGTGACCCCGGCAGAGTGTGGCCCCGGCAGAGTGTGGCCCCGGCAGAGTGTGACCCCTGCAGAGTGTGGTCCCTGCAGAGTGTGGCCCCCGGCAGAGTGTGGCCCCTGCAGAGTGTGGCCCCCTGCAGAGTGTGGCCCCGGCAGAGTGTGGCCCCGGCAGAGTGTGGCCCCGGCAGAGTGTGGCCCCTGCAGAGTGTGGCCCCGGCAGAGTGTGACCCCGGCAGAGTGTGGCCCCGGCAGAGTGTGGTCCCGGCAGAGTGTGGCCCCGGCAGAGTGTGGCCCCTGCAGAGTGTGGCCCCGCCAGATGGGACCCGCACATGGTCTCTGCATCATCTTCTTCTATCTGTCCCAGGACGGCGAACTCCAGTAAATACCGGAGAAAAGAAAATCAGTGTAAAGAGTCTGACACGTGAGGAGCAGTGCCGGGGTAGACCGACGGAGGGCGCTGTACGCACGTGAGGATCGGGGCCGGGGTAGACCGACGGAGGGCATTGTACGCACGTAAGGAGCGGTGCCGAGGTAGACTGACGGGGGGCGCTGTACATATGTGAGGAGGACTCCTCACTATAGAGGATAGACCTCCATTCCAGGACACATCACTATAGAGGATAGACCTCCATTCCAGGACTCCTCACTATAGAGGATAGACCTCCATTCCAGGACTCCTCACTATAGAGGATAGACCTCCATTCCAGGACTCCTCACTATAGAGGATAGACCTCCATTCCAGGACTCATCACTATAGAGGATAGACCTCCATTCCCGGACTCCTCACTATAGAGGATAGACCTCCATTCCAGGACTCCTCACTATAGAGGATAGACCTCCATTCCAGGACTCCTCACTATAGAGGATAGACCTCCATTCCAGGACACATCACTATAGAGGATAGACCTCCATTCCAGGACACATCACTATACAGGATAGACCTCCATTCCAGGACTCCTCACTATAGAGGATAGACCTCCATTCCAGGACTCCTCACTATATATAGGATAGACCTCCATTCCAGGACTCCTCACTATAGAGGATAGACCTCCATTCCAGGACACATCACTATAGAGGATAGACCTCCATTCCAGGACTCCTCACTATAGAGGATAGACCTCCATTCCAGGACACATCACTATAGAGGATAGACCTCCATTCTAGGACTCCTCACTATAGAGGATAGACCTCCATTCCCCTCACTATAGAGGATAGACCTCCATTCCAGGACACACTCACTATACGAGGATAGACCTCCATTCCAGGACTCCTCACTATAGAGGATAGACCTCCATTCCAGGACACCTCACTATAGAGGATAGACCTCCATTCCAGGACACATCACTATAGAGGATAGACCTCCATTCCAGGACACCTCACTATAGAGGATAGACCTCCATTCCAGGACACATCACTATAGAGGATAGACCTCCATTCCAGGACTCCTCACTATAGAGGATAGACCTCCATTCCAGGACTCCTCACTATATAGGATAGACCTCCATTCCAGGACTCATCACTATAGAGGATAGACCTCCATTCCAGGACTCCTCACTATAGAGGATAGACCTCCATTCCAGGACCCCACTTACCTATGAGGATAGACCTCCATTCCAGGACACCTCACTATAGAGGATAGACCTCCATTCCAGGACACCTCACTATAGAGGATAGACCTCCATTCCAGGACACCTCACTATAGAGGATAGACCTCCATTCCAGGACTCCTCACTATAGAGGATAGACCTCCATTCCAGGACTCCTCACTATAGAGGATAGACCTCCATTCCAGGACTCCTCACTATAGAGGATAGACCTCCATTCCAGGACTCATCACTATAGAGGATAGACCTCCATTCCAGGACACCTCACTATAGAGGATAGACCTCCATTCCAGGACACATCACTATAGAGGATAGACCTCCATTCCAGGACTCCTCACTATAGAGGATAGACCTCCATTCCAGGACTCCTCACTATAGAGGATAGACCTCCATTCCAGGACTCCTCACTATAGAGGATAGACCTCCATTCCAGGACTCCTCACTATAGAGGATAGACCTCCATTCCAGGACTCCTCACTATAGAGGATAGACCTCCATTCCAGGACACCTCACTATAGAGGATAGACCTCCATTCCAGGACACCTCACTATAGAGGATAGACCTCCATTCCAGGACTCCTCACTATAGAGGATAGACCTCCATTCCAGGACTCCTCACTATAGAGGATAGACCTCCATTCCAGGACTCCTCACTATATAAGGATAGACCTCCATTCCAGGACTCCTCACTATAGAGGATAGACCTCCATTCCAGGACTCCTCACTATAGAGGATAGACCTCCATTCCAGGACACCTCACTATAGAGGATAGACCTCCATTCCAGGACTCCTCACTATAGAGGATAGACCTCCATTCCAGGACACATCACTATAGAGGATAGACCTCCATTCCAGGACACATCACTATAGAGGATAGACCTCCATTCCAGGACTCCTCACTATAGAGGATAGACCTCCATTCCAGGACTCATCACTATAGAGGATAGACCTCCATTCCAGGACTCCTCACTATAGAGGATAGACCTCCATTCCAGGACTCCTCACTATAGAGGATAGACCTCCATTCCAGGACTCCTCACTATAGAGGATAGACCTCCATTCCAGGACTCATCACTATAGAGGATAGACCTCCATTCCAGGACTCCTCCTACTATAGAGGATAGACCTCCATTCCAGGACTCCTCACTATAGAGGATAGACCTCCATTCCAGGACTCCTCACTATAGAGGATAGACCTCCATTCCAGGACACCTCACTATAGAGGATAGACCTCCATTCCAGGACACATCACTATAGAGGATAGACCTCCATTCCAGGACTCTCACTATAGAGGATAGACCTCCATTCCAGGACTCCTCACTATAGAGGATAGACCTCCATTCCAGGACTCCTCACTATAGAGGATAGACCTCCATTCCAGGACACATCACTATAGAGGATAGACCTCCATTCCAGGACTCCTCACTATAGAGGATAGACCTCCATTCCAGGACACATCACTATAGAGGATAGACCTCCATTCCAGGACTCCTCACTATAGAGGATAGACCTCCATTCCAGGACTCCTCACTATAGAGGATAGACCTCCATTCCAGGACTCCTCACTATAGAGGATAGACCTCCATTCCAGGACTCCTCACTATAGAGGATAGACCTCCATTCCAGGACTCCTCACTATAGAGGATAGACCTCCATTCCAGGACACCTCACTATAGAGGATAGACCTCCATTCCAGGACACATCACTATAGAGGATAGACCTCCATTCCAGGACACATCACTATAGAGGATAGACCTCCATTCCAGGACTCCTCACTATAGAGGATAGACCTCCATTCCAGGACACATCACTATAGAGGATAGACCTCCATTCCAGGACTCCTCACTATAGAGGATAGACCTCCATTCCAGGACACATCACTATAGAGGATAGACCTCCATTCCAGGACACCTCACTATAGAGGATAGACCTCCATTCCAGGACTCCTCACTATAGAGGATAGACCTCCATTCCAGGACTCCTCACTATAGAGGATAGACCTCCATTCCAGGACACCTCACTATAGAGGATAGACCTCCATTCCAGGACACATCACTATAGAGGATAGACCTCCATTCCAGGACACATCACTATAGAGGATAGACCTCCATTCCAGGACACATCACTATAGAGGATAGACCTCCATTCCAGGACACATCACTATAGAGGATAGACCTCCATTCCAGGACTCCTCACTATAGAGGATAGACCTCCATTCCAGGACTCATCACTATAGAGGATAGACCTCCATTCCAGGACTCCTCACTATAGAGGATAGACCTCCATTCCAGGACACATCACTATAGAGGATAGACCTCCATTCCAGGACACATCACTATAGAGGATAGACCTCCATTCCAGGACTCCTCACTATAGAGGATAGACCTCCATTCCAGGACACATCACTATAGAGGATAGACCTCCATTCCAGGACTCCTCACTATAGAGGATAGACCTCCATTCCAGGACTCATCACTATAGAGGATAGACCTCCATTCCAGGACTCCTCACTATAGAGGATAGACCTCCATTCCAGGACTCCTCACTATAGAGGATAGACCTCCATTCCAGGACACATCACTATAGAGGATAGACCTCCATTCCAGGACTCCTCACTATAGAGGATAGACCTCCATTCCAGGACTCCTCACTATAGAGGATAGACCTCCATTCCAGGACACATCACTATAGAGGATAGACCTCCATTCCAGGACACATCACTATAGAGGATAGACCTCCATTCCAGGACTCCTCACTATAGAGGATAGACCTCCATTCCAGGACTCCTCACTATAGAGGATAGACCTCCATTCCAGGACACCTCACTATAGAGGATAGACCTCCATTCCAGGACACATCACTATAGAGGATAGACCTCCATTCCAGGACACCTCACTATAGAGGATAGACCTCCATTCCAGGACACATCACTATAGAGGATAGACCTCCATTCCAGGACACATCACTATAGAGGATAGACCTCCATTCCAGGACACCTCACTATAGAGGATAGACCTCCATTCCAGGACTCCTCACTATAGAGGATAGACCTCCATTCCAGGACTCCTCACTATAGAGGATAGACCTCCATTCCAGGACTCATCACTATAGAGGATAGACCTCCATTCCAGGACACATCACTATAGAGGATAGACCTCCATTCCAGGACACATCACTATAGAGGATAGACCTCCATTCCAGGACACCTCACTATAGAGGATAGACCTCCATTCCAGGACTCCTCACTATAGAGGATAGACCTCCATTCCAGGACTCCTCACTATAGAGGATAGACCTCCATTCCAGGACTCATCACTATAGAGGATAGACCTCCATTCCAGGACACATCACTATAGAGGATAGACCTCCATTCCAGGACACATCACTATAGAGGATAGACCTCCATTCCAGGACTCCTCACTATAGAGGATAGACCTCCATTCCAGGACTCCTCACTATAGAGGATAGACCTCCATTCCAGGACACATCACTATAGAGGATAGACCTCCATTCCAGGACTCCTCACTATAGAGGATAGACCTCCATTCCAGGACTCCTCACTATAGAGGATAGACCTCCATTCCAGGACACATCACTATAGAGGATAGACCTCCATTCCAGGACACATCACTATAGAGGGATACACCTCCATTCCAGGACTCCTCACTATAGAGGATAGACCTCCATTCCAGGACTCATCACTATAGAGGATAGACCTCCATTCCAGGACACATCACTATAGAGGATAGACCTCCATTCCAGGACACCTCACTATAGAGGATAGACCTCCATTCCAGGACTCCTCACTATAGAGGATAGACCTCCATTCCAGGACTCCTCACTATAGAGGATAGACCTCCATTCCAGGACTCCTCACTATAGAGGATAGACCTCCATTCCAGGACTCCTCACTATAGAGGATAGACCTCCATTCCAGGACACATCACTATAGAGGATAGACCTCCATTCCAGGACACATCACTATAGAGGATAGACCTCCATTCCAGGACACATCACTATAGAGGATAGACCTCCATTCCAGGACTCCTCACTATAGAGGATAGACCTCCATTCCAGGACTCCTCACTATAGAGGATAGACCTCCATTCCAGGACACATCACTATAGAGGATAGACCTCCATTCCAGGACTCCTCACTATAGAGGATAGACCTCCATTCCAGGACTCCTCACTATAGAGGATAGACCTCCATTCCAGGACCCCTCACTATAGAGGATAGACCTCCATTCCAGGACACCTCACTATAGAGGATAGACCTCCATTCCAGGACTCCTCACTATAGAGGATAGACCTCCATTCCAGGACTCATCACTATAGAGGATAGACCTCCATTCCAGGACTCATCACTATAGAGGATAGACCTCCATTCCAGGACACATCACTATAGAGGATAGACCTCCATTCCAGGACACATCACTATAGAGGATAGACCTCCATTCCAGGACTCCTCACTATAGAGGATAGACCTCCATTCCAGGACTCCTCACTATAGAGGATAGACCTCCATTCCAGGACACATCACTATAGAGGATAGACCTCCATTCCAGGACTCCTCACTATAGAGGATAGACCTCCATTCCAGGACTCCTCACTATAGAGGATAGACCTCCATTCCAGGACACATCACTATAGAGGATAGACCTCCATTCCAGGACACATCACTATAGAGGATAGACCTCCATTCCAGGACTCCTCACTATAGAGGATAGACCTCCATTCCAGGACACCTCACTATAGAGGATAGACCTCCATTCCAGGACTCCTCACTATAGAGGATAGACCTCCATTCCAGGACTCCTCACTATAGAGGATAGACCTCCATTCCAGGACACATCACTATAGAGGATAGACCTCCATTCCAGGACTCCTCACTATAGAGGATAGACCTCCATTCCAGGACACATCACTATAGAGGATAGACCTCCATTCCAGGACTCATCACTATAGAGGATAGACCTCCATTCCAGGACTCCTCACTATAGAGGATAGACCTCCATTCCAGGACTCCTCACTATAGAGGATAGACCTCCATTCCAGGACACCTCACTATAGAGGATAGACCTCCATTCCAGGACACATCACTATAGAGGATAGACCTCCATTCCAGGACACCTCACTATAGAGGATAGACCTCCATTCCAGGACTCCTCACTATAGAGGATAGACCTCCATTCCAGGACTCCTCACTATAGAGGATAGACCTCCATTCCAGGACACATCACTATAGAGGATAGACCTCCATTCCAGGACTCCTCACTGTAGAGGATAGACCTCCATTCCAGGACTCCTCACTATAGAGGATAGACCTCCATTCCAGGACACATCACTATAGAGGATAGACCTCCATTCCAGGACTCCTCACTATAGAGGATAGACCTCCATTCCAGGACACATCACTATAGAGGATAGACCTCCATTCCAGGACACCTCACTATAGAGGATAGACCTCCATTCCAGGACACATCACTATAGAGGATAGACCTCCATTCCAGGACACATCACTATAGAGGATAGACCTCCATTCCAGGACTCCTCACTATAGAGGATAGACCTCCATTCCAGGACTCATCACTATAGAGGATAGACCTCCATTTCCAGGACACATCACTATAGAGGATAGACCTCCATTCCAGGACTCATCACTATAGAGGATAGACCTCCATTCCAGGACTCATCACTATAGAGGATAGACCTCCATTCCAGGACACATCACTATAGAGGATAGACCTCCATTCCAGGACTCATCACTATAGAGGATAGACCTCCATTCCAGGACTCCTCACTATAGAGGATAGACCTCCATTCCAGGACTCATCACTATAGAGGATAGACCTCCATTCCAGGACACATCACTATAGAGGATAGACCTCCATTCCAGGACTCCTCACTATAGAGGATAGACCTCCATTCCAGGACACCTCACTATAGAGGATAGACCTCCATTCCAGGACACATCACTATAGAGGATAGACCTCCATTCCAGGACTCCTCACTATAGAGGATAGACCTCCATTCCAGGACTCATCACTATAGAGGATAGACCTCCATTCCAGGACACCTCACTATAGAGGATAGACCTCCATTCCAGGACTCCTCACTATAGAGGATAGACCTCCATTCCAGGACACATCACTATAGAGGATAGACCTCCATTCCAGGACTCCTCACTATAGAGGATAGACCTCCATTCCAGGACTCCTCACTATAGAGGATAGACCTCCATTCCAGGACTCATCACTATAGAGGATAGACCTCCATTCCAGGACTCCTCACTATAGAGGATAGACCTCCATTCCAGGACACCTCACTATAGAGGATAGACCTCCATTCCAGGACTCCTCACTATAGAGGATAGACCTCCATTCCAGGACTCCTCACTATAGAGGATAGACCTCCATTCCAGGACTCATCACTATAGAGGATAGACCTCCATTCCAGGACACATCACTACAGAGGATAGACCTCCATTCCAGGACACCTCACTATAGAGGATAGACCTCCATTCCAGGACACATCACTATAGAGGATAGACCTCCATTCCAGGACTCCTCACTATAGAGGATAGACCTCCATTCCAGGACTCCTCACTATAGAGGATAGACCTCCATTCCAGGACACATCACTATAGAGGATAGACCTCCATTCCAGGACTCCTCACTATAGAGGATAGACCTCCATTCCAGGACTCCTCACTATAGAGGATAGACCTCCATTCCAGGACTCCTCACTATAGAGGATAGACCTCCATTCCAGGACTCCTCACTATAGAGGATAGACCTCCATTCCAGGACTCATCACTATAGAGGATAGACCTCCATTCCAGGACACATCACTGTAGAGGATAGACCTCCATTCCAGGACTCCTCACTATAGAGGATAGACCTCCATTCCAGGACACATCACTATAGAGGATAGACCTCCATTCCAGGACACATCACTATAGAGGATAGACCTCCATTCCAGGACTCCTCACTATAGAGGATAGACCTCCATTCCAGGACTCATCACTATAGAGGATAGACCTCCATTCCAGGACACATCACTATAGAGGATAGACCTCCATTCCAGGACACCTCACTATAGAGGATAGACCTCCATTCCAGGACACCTCACTATAGAGGATAGACCTCCATTCCAGGACTCCTCACTATAGAGGATAGACCTCCATTCCAGGACTCCTCACTATAGAGGATAGACCTCCATTCCAGGACACCTCACTATAGAGGATAGACCTCCATTCCAGGACTCATCACTGTAGAGGATAGACCTCCATTCCAGGACTCCTCACTATAGAGGATAGACCTCCATTCCAGGACCCATCACTATAGAGGATAGACCTCCATTCCAGGACACATCACTATAGAGGATAGACCTCCATTCCAGGACTCCTCACTATAGAGGGATAGACCTCCATTCCAGGACACATCACTATAGAGGATAGACCTCCATTCCAGGACTCCTCACTATAGAGGATAGACCTCCATTCCAGGACACATCACTATAGAGGATAGACCTCCATTCCAGGACACATCACTATAGAGGATAGACCTCCATTCCAGGACTCATCACTATAGAGGATAGACCTCCATTCCAGGACTCATCACTATAGAGGATAGACCTCCATTCCAGGACACATCACTATAGAGGATAGACCTCCATTCCAGGACTCCTCACTATAGAGGATAGACCTCCATTCCAGGACTCCTCACTATAGATAGGATAGACCTCCATTCCAGGACTCCTCACTATAGAGGATAGACCTCCATTCCAGGACTCCTCACTATAGAGGATAGACCTCCATTCCAGGACACCTCACTATAGAGGATAGACCTCCATTCCAGGACTCCTCACTATAGAGGATAGACCTCCATTCCAGGACACATCACTATAGAGGATAGACCTCCATTCCAGGACACATCACTATAGAGGATAGACCTCCATTCCAGGACTCCTCACTATAGAGGATAGACCTCCATTCCAGGACTCCTCACTATAGAGGATAGACCTCCATTCCAGGACACATCACTATAGAGGATAGACCTCCATTCCAGGACTCCTCACTATAGAGGATAGACCTCCATTCCAGGACTCCTCACTATAGAGGATAGACCTCCATTCCAGGACTCATCACTATAGAGGATAGACCTCCATTCCAGGACTCCTCACTATAGAGGATAGACCTCCATTCCAGGACTCCTCACTATAGAGGATAGACCTCCATTCCAGGACACATCACTATAGAGGATAGACCTCCATTCCAGGACTCATCACTATAGAGGATAGACCTCCATTCCAGGACTCCTCACTATAGAGGATAGACCTCCATTCCAGGACACCTCACTATAGAGGATAGACCTCCATTCCAGGACACCTCACTATAGAGGATAGACCTCCATTCCAGGACTCCTCACTATAGAGGATAGACCTCCATTCCAGGACTCCTCACTATAGAGGATAGACCTCCATTCCAGGACTCCTCACTATAGAGGATAGACCTCCATTCCAGGACACCTCACTATAGAGGATAGACCTCCATTCCAGGACTCCTCACTATAGAGGATAGACCTCCATTCCAGGACTCCTCACTATAGAGGATAGACCTCCATTCCAGGACACCTCACTATAGAGGATAGACCTCCATTCCAGGACTCCTCACTATAGAGGATAGACCTCCATTCCAGGACTCCTCACTATAGAGGATAGACCTCCATTCCAGGACACCTCACTATAGAGGATAGACCTCCATTCCAGGACTCCTCACTATAGAGGATAGACCTCCATTCCAGGACTCCTCACTATAGAGGATAGACCTCCATTCCAGGACTCCTCACTATAGAGGATAGACCTCCATTCCAGGACTCCTCACTATAGAGGATAGACCTCCATTCCAGGACTCCTCACTATAGAGGATAGACCTCCATTCCAGGACTCCTCACTATAGAGGATAGACCTCCATTCCAGGACACCTCACTATAGAGGATAGACCTCCATTCCAGGACACATCACTATAGAGGATAGACCTCCATTCCAGGACTCCTCACTATAGAGGATAGACCTCCATTCCAGGACTCCTCACTATAGAGGATAGACCTCCATTCCAGGACTCCTCACTATAGAGGATAGACCTCCATTCCAGGACACCTCACTATAGGTGCCTCCATTCCAGGACACTCACTATAGAGGATAGACCTCCATTCCAGGACTCCTCACTATAGAGGATAGACCTCCATTCCAGGACTCCTCACTATAGAGGATAGACCTCCATTCCAGGACTCCTCACTATAGAGGATAGACCTCCATTCCAGGACTCCTCACTATAGAGGATAGACCTCCATTCCAGGACACCTCACTATAGAGGATAGACCTCCATTCCAGGACACATCACTATAGAGGATAGACCTCCATTCCAGGACACCTCACTATAGAGGATAGACCTCCATTCCAGGACTCCTCACTATAGAGGATAGACCTCCATTCCAGGACTCCTCACTATAGAGGATAGACCTCCATTCCAGGACTCCTCACTATAGAGGATAGACCTCCATTCCAGGACACCTCACTATAGAGGATAGACCTCCATTCCAGGACTCATCACTATAGAGGATAGACCTCCATTCCAGGACTCATCACTATAGAGGATAGACCTCCATTCCAGGACTCCTCACTATAGAGGATAGACCTCCATTCCAGGACACATCACTATAGAGGATAGACCTCCATTCCAGGACTCCTCACTATAGAGGATAGACCTCCATTCCAGGACACATCACTATAGAGGATAGACCTCCATTCCAGGACTCCTCACTATAGAGGATAGACCTCCATTCCAGGACTCCTCACTATAGAGGATAGACCTCCATTCCAGGACTCCTCACTATAGAGGATAGACCTCCATTCCAGGACTCATCACTATAGAGGATAGACCTCCATTCCAGGACTCCTCACTATAGAGGATAGACCTCCATTCCAGGACTCATCACTATAGAGGATAGACCTCCATTCCAGGACACATCACTATAGAGGATAGACCTCCATTCCAGGACTCCTCACTATAGAGGATAGACCTCCATTCCAGGACTCCTCACTATAGAGGATAGACCTCCATTCCAGGACTCATCACTATAGAGGATAGACCTCCATTCCAGGACACATCACTATAGAGGATAGACCTCCATTCCAGGACTCCTCACTATAGAGGATAGACCTCCATTCCAGGACTCCTCACTATAGAGGATAGACCTCCATTCCAGGACTCATCACTATAGAGGATAGACCTCCATTCCAGGACTCATCACTATAGAGGATAGACCTCCATTCCAGGACTCCTCACTATAGAGGATAGACCTCCATTCCAGGACTCATCACTATAGAGGATAGACCTCCATTCCAGGACTCCTCACTATAGAGGATAGACCTCCATTCCAGGACTCCTCACTATAGAGGATAGACCTCCATTCCAGGACTCCTCACTATAGAGGATAGACCTCCATTCCAGGACTCCTCACTATAGAGGATAGACCTCCATTCCAGGACTCATCACTATAGAGGATAGACCTCCATTCCAGGACTCCTCACTATAGAGGATAGACCTCCATTCCAGGACACCTCACTATAGAGGATAGACCTCCATTCCAGGACACATCACTATAGAGGATAGACCTCCATTCCAGGACACATCACTATAGAGGATAGACCTCCATTCCAGGACACCTCACTATAGAGGATAGACCTCCATTCCAGGACTCCTCACTATAGAGGATAGACCTCCATTCCAGGACTCCTCACTATAGAGGATAGACCTCCATTCCAGGACACATCACTATAGAGGATAGACCTCCATTCCAGGACACCTCACTATAGAGGATAGACCTCCATTCCAGGACTCCTCACTATAGAGGATAGACCTCCATTCCAGGACTCCTCACTATAGAGGATAGACCTCCATTCCAGGACTCCTCACTATAGAGGATAGACCTCCATTCCAGGACACATCACTATAGAGGATAGACCTCCATTCCAGGACTCCTCACTATAGAGGATAGACCTCCATTCCAGGACTCCTCACTATAGAGGATAGACCTCCATTCCAGGACTCCTCACTATAGAGGATAGACCTCCATTCCAGGACACCTCACTATAGAGGATAGACCTCCATTCCAGGACTCATCACTATAGAGGATAGACCTCCATTCCAGGACTCCTCACTATAGAGGATAGACCTCCATTCCAGGACACCTCACTATAGAGGATAGACCTCCATTCCAGGACACCTCACTATAGAGGATAGACCTCCATTCCAGGACTCCTCACTATAGAGGATAGACCTCCATTCCAGGACTCCTCACTATAGAGGATAGACCTCCATTCCAGGACTCATCACTATAGAGGATAGACCTCCATTCCAGGACTCCTCACTATAGAGGATAGACCTCCATTCCAGGACACATCACTATAGAGGATAGACCTCCATTCCAGGACACCTCACTATAGAGGATAGACCTCCATTCCAGGACTCATCACTATAGAGGATAGACCTCCATTCCAGGACACATCACTATAGAGGATAGACCTCCATTCCAGGACACCTCACTATAGAGGATAGACCTCCATTCCAGGACTCCTCACTATAGAGGATAGACCTCCATTCCAGGACTCCTCACTATAGAGGATAGACCTCCATTCCAGGACTCCTCACTATAGAGGATAGACCTCCATTCCAGGACTCCTCACTATAGAGGATAGACCTCCATTCCAGGACACATCACTATAGAGGATAGACCTCCATTCCAGGACTCCTCACTATAGAGAGATAGACCTCCATTCCAGGACTCCTCACTATAGAGGATAGACCTCCATTCCAGGACACATCACTATAGAGGATAGACCTCCATTCCAGGACTCCTCACTATAGAGGATAGACCTCCATTCCAGGACACATCACTATAGAGGATAGACCTCCATTCCAGGACACATCACTATAGAGGATAGACCTCCATTCCAGGACACATCACTATAGAGGATAGACCTCCATTCCAGGACACCTCACTATAGAGGATAGACCTCCATTCAGGACACATCACTATAGAGGATAGACCTCCATTCCAGGACTCCTCACTATAGAGGATAGACCTCCATTCCAGGACACATCACTATAGAGGATAGACCTCCATTCCAGGACACATCACTATAGAGGATAGACCTCCATTCCAGGACTCCTCACTATAGAGGATAGACCTCCATTCCAGGACACATCACTATAGAGGATAGACCTCCATTCCAGGACACATCACTATAGAGGATAGACCTCCATTCCAGGACACATCACTATAGAGGATAGACCTCCATTCCAGGACACATCACTATAGAGGATAGACCTCCATTCCAGGACACATCACTATAGAGGATAGACCTCCATTCCAGGACTCCTCACTATAGAGGATAGACCTCCATTCCAGGACACATCACTATAGAGGATAGACCTCCATTCCAGGACTCCTCACTATAGAGGATAGACCTCCATTCCAGGACTCCT
The DNA here is from genome assembly GCA_947044405.1 of Leptodactylus fallax. Classification (NCBI taxonomy): domain Eukaryota; kingdom Metazoa; phylum Chordata; class Amphibia; order Anura; family Leptodactylidae; genus Leptodactylus; species Leptodactylus fallax. The sequence continues at coordinate 57,602 of CAMRHE010001046.1, read as the reverse complement.
CACTATAGAGGATAGACCTCCATTCCAGGACACATCACTATAGAAGGATAGACCTCCATTCCAGGACTCCTCACTATAGAGGATAGACCTCCATTCCAGGACACATCACTATAGAGGATAGACCTCCATTCCAGGACACATCACTATAGAGGATAGACCTCCATTCCAGGACTCCTCACTATAGAGGATAGACCTCCATTCCAGGACACATCACTATAGAGGATAGACCTCCATTCCAGGACACATCACTATAGAGGATAGACCTCCATTCCAGGACACATCACTATAGAGGATAGACCTCCATTCCAGGACACATCACTATAGAGGATAGACCTCCATTCTAGGACACATCACTATAGAGGATAGACCTCCATTCCAGGACTCATCACTGTAGAGGATAGACCTCCATTCCAGGACTCCTCACTATAGAGGATAGACCTCCATTCCAGGACTCCTCACTATAGAGGATAGACCTCCATTCCAGGACACATCACTATAGAGGATAGACCTCCATTCCAGGACTCCTCACTATAGAGGATAGACCTCCATTCCAGGACTCATCACTATAGAGGATAGACCTCCATTCCAGGACTCCTCACTATAGAGGATAGACCTCCATTCGGCCCACTATAGAGGATAGACCTCCATTCCAGGACACATCACTATAGAGGATAGACCTCCATTCCAGGACACCTCACTATAGAGGATAGACCTCCATTCCAGGACTCCTCACTATAGAGGATAGACCTCCATTCCAGGACTCCTCACTATAGAGGATAGACCTCCATTCCAGGACTCCTCACTATAGAGGATAGACCTCCATTCCAGGACTCATCACTATAGAGGATAGACCTCCATTCCAGGACACATCACTATAGAGGATAGACCTCCATTCCAGGACACATCACTATAGAGGATAGACCTCCATTCCAGGACACATCACTATAGAGGATAGACCTCCATTCCAGGACTCATCACTATAGAGGATAGACCTCCATTCCAGGACACATCACTATAGAGGATAGACCTCCATTCCAGGACTCCTCACTATAGAGGATAGACCTCCATTCCAGGACTCATCACTATAGAGGATAGACCTCCATTCCAGGACACCTCACTATAGAGGATAGACCTCCATTCCAGGACACCTCACTATAGAGGATAGACCTCCATTCCAGGACTCCTCACTATAGAGGATAGACCTCCATTCCAGGACTCCTCACTATAGAGGATAGACCTCCATTCCAGGACTCCTCACTATAGAGGATAGACCTCCATTCCAGGACACCTCACTATAGAGGATAGACCTCCATTCCAGGACACCTCACTATAGAGGATAGACCTCCATTCCAGGACACATCACTATAGAGGATAGACCTCCATTCCAGGACTCCTCACTATAGAGGATAGACCTCCATTCCAGGACACCTCACTATAGAGGATAGACCTCCATTCCAGGACACATCACTATAGAGGATAGACCTCCATTCCAGGACACCTCACTATAGAGGATAGACCTCCATTCCAGGACTCCTCACTATAGAGGATAGACCTCCATTCCAGGACTCCTCACTATAGAGGATAGACCTCCATTCCAGGACACATCACTATAGAGGATAGACCTCCATTCCAGGACACATCACTATAGAGGATAGACCTCCATTCCAGGACTCCATCACTTCCTCACTATAGAGGATAGACCTCCATTCCAGGACACCTCACTATAGAGGATAGACCTCCATTCCAGGACTCCTCACTATAGAGGATAGACCTCCATTCCAGGACTCATCACTATAGAGGATAGACCTCCATTCCAGGACTCCTCACTATAGAGGATAGACCTCCATTCCAGGACACATCACTATAGAGGATAGACCTCCATTCCAGGACACCTCACTATAGAGGATAGACCTCCATTCCAGGACTCATCACTATAGAGGATAGACCTCCATTCCAGGACTCCTCACTATAGAGGATAGACCTCCATTCCAGGACTCCTCACTATAGAGGATAGACCTCCATTCCAGGACTCCTCACTATAGAGGATAGACCTCCATTCCAGGACACCTCACTATAGAGGATAGACCTCCATTCCAGGACACATCACTATAGAGGATAGACCTCCATTCCAGGACACATCACTATAGAGGATAGACCTCCATTCCAGGACTCCTCACTATAGAGGATAGACCTCCATTCCAGGACTCCTCACTATAGAGGATAGACCTCCATTCCAGGACACATCACTATAGAGGATAGACCTCCATTCCAGGACTCCTCACTATAGAGGATAGACCTCCATTCCAGGACTCCTCACTATAGAGGATAGACCTCCATTCCAGGACACATCACTATAGAGGATAGACCTCCATTCCAGGACTCATCACTATAGAGGATAGACCTCCATTCCAGGACTCCTCACTATAGAGGATAGACCTCCATTCCAGGACTCCTCACTATAGAGGATAGACCTCCATTCCAGGACTCCTCACTATAGAGGATAGACCTCCATTCCAGGACTCATCACTATAGAGGATAGACCTCCATTCCAGGACACATCACTATAGAGGATAGACCTCCATTCCAGGACTCCTCACTATAGAGGATAGACCTCCATTCCAGGACTCATCACTATAGAGGATAGACCTCCATTCCAGGACTCATCACTATAGAGGATAGACCTCCATTCCAGGACTCATCACTATAGAGGATAGACCTCCATTCCAGGACTCCCTATCAGGACACATCACTATAGAGGATAGACCTCCATTCCAGGACACCTCACTATAGAGGATAGACCTCCATTCCAGGACACATCACTATAGAGGATAGACCTCCATTCCAGGACACCTCACTATAGAGGATAGACCTCCATTCCAGGACTCATCACTATAGAGGATAGACCTCCATTCCAGGACACATCACTATAGAGGATAGACCTCCATTCCAGGACTCCTCACTATAGAGGATAGACCTCCATTCCAGGACACCTCACTATAGAGGATAGACCTCCATTCCAGGACTCATCACTATAGAGGATAGACCTCCATTCCAGGACTCATCACTATAGAGGATAGACCTCCATTCCAGGACTCCTCACTATAGAGGATAGACCTCCATTCCAGGACTCATCACTATAGAGGATAGACCTCCATTCCAGGACACATCACTATAGAGGATAGACCTCCATTCCAGGACTCCTCACTATAGAGGATAGACCTCCATTCCAGGACACATCACTATAGAGGATAGACCTCCATTCCAGGACACATCACTATAGAGGATAGACCTCCATTCCAGGACTCCTCACTATAGAGGATAGACCTCCATTCCAGGACACATCACTATAGAGGATAGACCTCCATTCCAGGACACCTCACTATAGAGGATAGACCTCCATTCCAGGACTCATCACTATAGAGGATAGACCTCCATTCCAGGACTCATCACTATAGAGGATAGACCTCCATTCCAGGACTCCTCACTATAGAGGATAGACCTCCATTCCAGGACTCCTCACTATAGAGGATAGACCTCCATTCCAGGACACATCACTATAGAGGATAGACCTCCATTCCAGGACACCTCACTATAGAGGATAGACCTCCATTCCAGGACTCATCACTATAGAGGATAGACCTCCATTCCAGGACACATCACTATAGAGGATAGACCTCCATTCCAGGACTCCTCACTATAGAGGATAGACCTCCATTCCAGGACTCCTCACTATAGAGGATAGACCTCCATTCCAGGACCCTCACTATAGAGGATAGACCTCCATTCCAGGACTCATCACTATAGAGGATAGACCTCCATTCCAGGACACATCACTATAGAGGATAGACCTCCATTCCAGGACTCCTCACTATAGAGGATAGACCTCCATTCCAGGACACATCACTATAGAGGATAGACCTCCATTCCAGGACTCCTCACTATAGAGGATAGACCTCCATTCCAGGACACCTCACTATAGAGGATAGACCTCCATTCCAGGACTCCTCACTATAGAGGATAGACCTCCATTCCAGGACACATCACTATAGAGGATAGACCTCCATTCCAGGACACCTCACTATAGAGGATAGACCTCCATTCCAGGACTCCTCACTATAGAGGATAGACCTCCATTCCAGGACTCATCACTATAGAGGATAGACCTCCATTCCAGGACACCTCACTATAGAGGATAGACCTCCATTCCAGGACACCTCACTATAGAGGATAGACCTCCATTCCAGGACACATCACTATAGAGGATAGACCTCCATTCCAGGACACCTCACTATAGAGGATAGACCTCCATTCCAGGACACATCACTATAGAGGATAGACCTCCATTCCAGGACTCCTCACTATAGAGGATAGACCTCCATTCCAGGACTCCTCACTATATATAGGATAGACCTCCATTCCAGGACTCCTCACTATAGAGGATAGACCTCCATTCCAGGACTCCTCACTATAGAGGATAGACCTCCATTCCAGGACACATCACTATAGAGGATAGACCTCCATTCCAGGACTCCTCACTATAGAGGATAGACCTCCATTCCAGGACACATCACTATAGAGGATAGACCTCCATTCCAGGACTCCTCACTATAGAGGATAGACCTCCATTCCAGGACTCATCACTATAGAGGATAGACCTCCATTCCAGGACACATCACTATAGAGGATAGACCTCCATTCCAGGACTCCTCACTATAGAGGATAGACCTCCATTCCAGGACTCATCACTATAGAGGATAGACCTCCATTCCAGGACACCTCACTATAGAGGATAGACCTCCATTCCAGGACTCCTCACTATAGAGGATAGACCTCCATTCCAGGACTCCTCACTATAGAGGATAGACCTCCATTCCAGGACTCCTCACTATAGAGGATAGACCTCCATTCCAGGACTCCTCACTATAGAGGATAGACCTCCATTCCAGGACTCCTCACTATAGAGGATAGACCTCCATTCCAGGACTCCTCACTATAGAGGATAGACCTCCATTCCAGGACACCCACTATAGAGGATAGACCTCCATTCCAGGACTCCTCACTATAGAGGATAGACCTCCATTCCAGGACACCTCACTATAGAGGATAGACCTCCATTCCAGGACTCCTCACTATAGAGGATAGACCTCCATTCCAGGACACCTCACTATAGAGGATAGACCTCCATTCCAGGACTCCTCACTATAGAGGATAGACCTCCATTCCAGGACTCCTCACTATAGAGGATAGACCTCCATTCCAGGACACCTCACTATAGAGGATAGACCTCCATTCCAGGACTCCTCACTATAGAGGATAGACCTCCATTCCAGGACACCTCACTATAGAGGATAGACCTCCATTCCAGGACTCCTCACTATAGAGGATAGACCTCCATTCCAGGACTCCTCACTATAGAGGATAGACCTCCATTCCAGGACTCCTCACTATAGAGGATAGACCTCCATTCCAGGACACATCACTATAGAGGATAGACCTCCATTCCAGGACTCCTCACTATAGAGGATAGACCTCCATTCCAGGACTCCTCACTATAGAGGATAGACCTCCATTCCAGGACTCCTCACTATAGAGGATAGACCTCCATTCCAGGACTCATCACTATAGAGGATAGACCTCCATTCCAGGACTCCTCACTATAGAGGATAGACCTCCATTCCAGGACTCCTCACTATAGAGGATAGACCTCCATTCCAGGACTCCTCACTATAGAGGATAGACCTCCATTCCAGGACACCTCACTATAGAGGATAGACCTCCATTCCAGGACTCCTCACTATAGAGGATAGACCTCCATTCCAGGACACCTCACTATAGAGGATAGACCTCCATTCCAGGACACCTCACTATAGAGGATAGACCTCCATTCCAGGACTCCTCACTATAGAGGATAGACCTCCATTCCAGGACTCCTCACTATAGAGGATAGACCTCCATTCCAGGACACCTCACTATAGAGGATAGACCTCCATTCCAGGACTCCTCACTATAGAGGATAGACCTCCATTCCAGGACTCATCACTATAGAGGATAGACCTCCATTCCAGGACTCCTCACTATAGAGGATAGACCTCCATCCAGGACTCCTCACTATAGAGGATAGACCTCCATTCCAGGACTCCTCACTATAGAGGATAGACCTCCATTCCAGGACACCTCACTATAGAGGATAGACCTCCATTCCAGGACTCCTCACTATAGAGGATAGACCTCCATTCCAGGACTCCTCACTATAGAGGATAGACCTCCATTCCAGGACACCTCACTATAGAGGATAGACCTCCATTCCAGGACTCCTCACTATAGAGGATAGACCTCCATTCCAGGACTCATCACTATAGAGGATAGACCTCCATTCCAGGACTCCTCACTATAGAGGATAGACCTCCATTCCAGGACTCCTCACTATAGAGGATAGACCTCCATTCCAGGACACCTCACTATAGAGGATAGACCTCCATTCCAGGACACCTCACTATAGAGGATAGACCTCCATTCCAGGACTCCTCACTATAGAGGATAGACCTCCATTCCAGGACACATCACTATAGAGGATAGACCTCCATTCCAGGACTCCTCACTATAGAGGATAGACCTCCATTCCAGGACACCTCACTATAGAGGATAGACCTCCATTCCAGGACACATCACTATAGAGGATAGACCTCCATTCCAGGACACATCACTATAGAGGATAGACCTCCATTCCAGGACACATCACTATAGAGGATAGACCTCCATTCCAGGACACCTCACTATAGAGGATAGACCTCCATTCCAGGACTCCTCACTATAGAGGATAGACCTCCATTCCAGGACTCCTCACTATAGAGGATAGACCTCCATTCCAGGACTCATCACTATAGAGGATAGACCTCCATTCCAGGACTCCTCACTATAGAGGATAGACCTCCATTCCAGGACACATCACTATAGAGGATAGACCTCCATTCCAGGACACATCACTATAGAGGATAGACCTCCATTCCAGGACTCCTCACTATAGAGGATAGACCTCCATTCCAGGACTCCTCACTATAGAGGATAGACCTCCATTCCAGGACTCCTCACTATAGAGGATAGACCTCCATTCCAGGACACATCACTATAGAGGATAGACCTCCATTCCAGGACTCCTCACTATAGAGGATAGACCTCCATTCCAGGACTCCTCACTATAGAGGATAGACCTCCATTCCAGGACTCCTCACTATAGAGGATAGACCTCCATTCCAGGACTCACTATAGGGTGCCTCCATTAGGACCATCACTATAGAGGATAGACCTCCATTCCAGGACTCCTCACTATAGAGGATAGACCTCCATTCCAGGACTCCTCACTATATAGGATAGACCTCCATTCCAGGACTCCTCACTATAGAGGATAGACCTCCATTCCAGGACTCCTCACTATAGAGGATAGACCTCCATTCCAGGACACATCACTATAGAGGATAGACCTCCATTCCAGGACACCTCACTATAGAGGATAGACCTCCATTCCAGGACTCCTCACTATAGAGGATAGACCTCCATTCCAGGACTCCTCACTATAGAGGATAGACCTCCATTCCAGGACACCTCACTATAGAGGATAGACCTCCATTCCAGGACTCCTCACTATAGAGGATAGACCTCCATTCCAGGACTCCTCACTATAGAGGATAGACCTCCATTCCAGGACTCCTCACTATAGAGGATAGACCTCCATTCCAGGACACCTCACTATAGAGGATAGACCTCCATTCCAGGACTCCTCACTATAGAGGATAGACCTCCATTCCAGGACTCCTCACTATAGAGGATAGACCTCCATTCCAGGACACCTCACTATAGAGGATAGACCTCCATTCCAGGACTCCTCACTATAGAGGATAGACCTCCATTCCAGGACACCTCACTATAGAGGATAGACCTCCATTCCAGGACTCCTCACTATAGAGGATAGACCTCCATTCCAGGACTCCTCACTATAGAGGATAGACCTCCATTCCAGGACTCATCACTATAGAGGATAGTACCTCCATTCCAGGACACATCACTATAGAGGATAGACCTCCATTCCAGGACTCCTCACTATAGAGGATAGACCTCCATTCCAGGACACCTCACTATAGAGGATAGACCTCCATTCCAGGACACCTCACTATAGAGGATAGACCTCCATTCCAGGACACCTCACTATAGAGGATAGACCTCCATTCCAGGACACATCACTATAGAGGATAGACCTCCATTCCAGGACTCCTCACTATAGAGGATAGACCTCCATTCCAGGACTCCTCACTATAGAGGATAGACCTCCATTCCAGGACTCCTCACTATAGAGGATAGACCTCCATTCCAGGACACCTCACTATAGAGGATAGACCTCCATTCCAGGACTCCTCACTATAGAGGATAGACCTCCATTCCAGGACACCTCACTATAGAGGATAGACCTCCATTCCAGGACTCCTCACTATAGAGGATAGACCTCCATTCCAGGACTCCTCACTATAGAGGATAGACCTCCATTCCAGGACTCCTCACTATAGAGGATAGACCTCCATTCCAGGACTCCTCACTATAGAGGATAGACCTCCATTCCAGGACTCCTCACTATAGAGGATAGACCTCCATTCCAGGACACATCACTATAGAGGATAGACCTCCATTCCAGGACACATCACTATAGAGGATAGACCTCCATTCCAGGACACATCACTATAGAGGATAGACCTCCATTCCAGGACTCCTCACTATAGAGGATAGACCTCCATTCCAGGACACATCACTATAGAGGATAGACCTCCATTCCAGGACTCCTCACTATAGAGGATAGACCTCCATTCCAGGACTCCTCACTATAGAGGATAGACCTCCATTCCAGGACTCATCACTATAGAGGATAGACCTCCATTCCAGGACTCCTCACTATAGAGGATAGACCTCCATTCCAGGACTCATCACTATAGAGGATAGACCTCCATTCCAGGACTCATCACTATAGAGGATAGACCTCCATTCCAGGACACCTCACTATAGAGGATAGACCTCCATTCCAGGACTCCTCACTATAGAGGATAGACCTCCATTCCAGGACTCATCACTATAGAGGATAGACCTCCATTCCAGGACTCCTCACTATAGAGGATAGACCTCCATTCCAGGACTCATCACTATAGAGGATAGACCTCCATTCCAGGACACATCACTATAGAGGATAGACCTCCATTCCAGGACTCATCACTATAGAGGATAGACCTCCATTCCAGGACTCCTCACTATAGAGGATAGACCTCCATTCCAGGACTCCTCACTATAGAGGATAGACCTCCATTCCAGGACACATCACTATAGAGGATAGACCTCCATTCCAGGACACCTCACTATAGAGGATAGACCTCCATTCCAGGACTCCTCACTATAGAGGATAGACCTCCATTCCAGGACTCCTCACTATAGAGGATAGACCTCCATTCCAGGACACATCACTATAGAGGATAGACCTCCATTCCAGGACTCCTCACTATAGAGGATAGACCTCCATTCCAGGACTCCTCACTATAGAGGATAGACCTCCATTCCAGGACACATCACTATAGAGGATAGACCTCCATTCCAGGACTCCTCACTATAGGGATAGACCTCCATTCCAGGCTCCACTATAGAGGATAGACCTCCATTCCAGGACTCCTCACTATAGAGGATAGACCTCCATTCCAGGACTCCTCACTATAGAGGATAGACCTCCATTCCAGGACACCTCACTATAGAGGATAGACCTCCATTCCAGGACTCCTCACTATAGAGGATAGACCTCCATTCCAGGACTCCTCACTATAGAGGATAGACCTCCATTCCAGGACTCCTCACTATAGAGGATAGACCTCCATTCCAGGACTCATCACTATAGAGGATAGACCTCCATTCCAGGACTCATCACTATAGAGGATAGACCTCCATTCCAGGACTCCTCACTATAGAGGATAGACCTCCATTCCAGGACACATCACTATAGAGGATAGACCTCCATTCCAGGACTCATCACTATAGAGGATAGACCTCCATTCCAGGACTCCTCACTATAGAGGATAGACCTCCATTCCAGGACACATCACTATAGAGGATAGACCTCCATTCCAGGACTCCTCACTATAGAGGATAGACCTCCATTCCAGGACTCCTCACTATAGAGGATAGACCTCCATTCCAGGACACCTCACTATAGAGGATAGACCTCCATTCCAGGACACCTCACTATAGAGGATAGACCTCCATTCCAGGACTCCTCACTATAGAGGATAGACCTCCATTCCAGGACTCATCACTATAGAGGATAGACCTCCATTCCAGGACTCCTCACTATAGAGGATAGACCTCCATTCCAGGACTCATCACTATAGAGGATAGACCTCCATTCCAGGACTCCTCACTATAGAGGATAGACCTCCATTCCAGGACTCCTCACTATAGAGGATAGACCTCCATTCCAGGACTCCTCACTATAGAGGATAGACCTCCATTCCAGGACTCCTCACTATAGAGGATAGACCTCCATTCCAGGACTCCTCACTATAGAGGATAGACCTCCATTCCAGGACTCCTCACTATAGAGGATAGACCTCCATTCCAGGACTCATCACTATAGAGGATAGACCTCCATTCCAGGACTCCTCACTATAGAGGATAGACCTCCATTCCAGGACTCCTCACTATAGAGGATAGACCTCCATTCCAGGACTCCTCACTATAGAGGATAGACCTCCATTCCAGGACTCCTCACTATAGAGGATAGACCTCCATTCCAGGACACATCACTATAGAGGATAGACCTCCATTCCAGGACTCCTCACTATAGAGGATAGACCTCCATTCCAGGACTCCTCACTATAGAGGATAGACCTCCATTCCAGGACTCCTCACTATAGAGGATAGACCTCCATTCCAGGACTCCTCACTATAGAGGATAGACCTCCATTCCAGGACTCCTCACTATAGAGGATAGACCTCCATTCCAGGACACCTCACTATAGAGGATAGACCTCCATTCCAGGACTCCTCACTATAGAGGATAGACCTCCATTCCAGGACTCCTCACTATAGAGGATAGACCTCCATTCCAGGACTCATCACTATAGAGGATAGACCTCCATTCCAGGACTCCTCACTATAGAGGATAGACCTCCATTCCAGGACTCCTCACTATAGAGGATAGACCTCCATTCCAGGACACCTCACTATAGAGGATAGACCTCCATTCCAGGACTCCTCACTATAGAGGATAGACCTCCATTCCAGGACACATCACTATAGAGGATAGACCTCCATTCCAGGACACCTCACTATAGAGGATAGACCTCCATTCCAGGACTCCTCACTATAGAGGATAGACCTCCATTCCAGGACTCCTCACTATAGAGGATAGACCTCCATTCCAGGACACATCACTATAGAGGATAGACCTCCATTCCAGGACTCCTCACTATAGAGGATAGACCTCCATTCCAGGACACATCACTATAGAGGATAGACCTCCATTCCAGGACTCCTCACTATAGAGGATAGACCTCCATTCCAGGACTCCTCACTATAGAGGATAGACCTCCATTCCAGGACTCCTCACTATAGAGGATAGACCTCCATTCCAGGACTCCTCACTATAGAGGATAGACCTCCATTCCAGGACACCTCACTATAGAGGATAGACCTCCATTCCAGGACTCCTCACTATAGAGGATAGACCTCCATTCCAGGACTCCTCACTATAGAGGATAGACCTCCATTCCAGGACACCTCACTATAGAGGATAGACCTCCATTCCAGGACTCCTCACTATAGAGGATAGACCTCCATTCCAGGACTCCTCACTATAGAGGATAGACCTCCATTCCAGGACACCTCACTATAGAGGATAGACCTCCATTCCAGGACTCATCACTATAGAGGATAGACCTCCATTCCAGGACACCTCACTATAGAGGATAGACCTCCATTCCAGGACTCCTCACTATAGAGGATAGACCTCCATTCCAGGACTCCTCACTATAGAGGATAGACCTCCATTCCAGGACTCCTCACTATAGAGGATAGACCTCCATTCCAGGACTCCTCACTATAGAGGATAGACCTCCATTCCAGGACTCCTCACTATAGAGGATAGACCTCCATTCCAGGACTCCTCACTATAGAGGATAGACCTCCATTCCAGGACACCTCACTATAGAGGATAGACCTCCATTCCAGGACTCATCACTATAGAGGATAGACCTCCATTCCAGGACTCCTCACTATAGAGGATAGACCTCCATTCCAGGACTCCTCACTATAGAGGATAGACCTCCATTCCAGGACTCCTCACTATAGAGGATAGACCTCCATTCCAGGACTCCTCACTATAGAGGATAGACCTCCATTCCAGGACTCCTCACTATAGAGGATAGACCTCCATTCCAGGACACCTCACTATAGAGGATAGACCTCCATTCCAGGACTCCTCACTATAGAGGATAGACCTCCATTCCAGGACTCCTCACTATAGAGGATAGACCTCCATTCCAGGACTCCTCACTATAGAGGATAGACCTCCATTCCAGGACTCCTCACTATAGAGGATAGACCTCCATTCCAGGACTCCTCACTATAGAGGATAGACCTCCATTCCAGGACACATCACTATAGAGGATAGACCTCCATTCCAGGACTCCTCACTATAGAGGATAGACCTCCATTCCAGGACTCCTCACTATAGAGGATAGACCTCCATTCCAGGACTCCTCACTATAGAGGATAGACCTCCATTCCAGGACTCCTCACTATAGAGGATAGACCTCCATTCCAGGACTCATCACTATAGAGGATAGACCTCCATTCCAGGACTCCTCACTATAGAGGATAGACCTCCATTCCAGGACACCTCACTATAGAGGATAGACCTCCATTCCAGGACTCCTCACTATAGAGGATAGACCTCCATTCCAGGACTCCTCACTATAGAGGATAGACCTCCATTCCAGGACTCCTCACTATAGAGGATAGACCTCCATTCCAGGACTCCTCACTATAGAGGATAGACCTCCATTCCAGGACTCATCACTATAGAGGATAGACCTCCATTCCAGGACTCCTCACTATAGAGGATAGACCTCCATTCCAGGACACCTCACTATAGAGGATAGACCTCCATTCCAGGACTCCTCACTATAGAGGATAGACCTCCATTCCAGGACTCCTCACTATAGAGGATAGACCTCCATTCCAGGACACCTCACTATAGAGGATAGACCTCCATTCCAGGACTCCTCACTATAGAGGATAGACCTCCATTCCAGGACACCTCACTATAGAGGATAGACCTCCATTCCAGGACTCCTCACTATAGAGGATAGACCTCCATTCCAGGACTCCTCACTATAGAGGATAGACCTCCATTCCAGGACTCATCACTATAGAGGATAGACCTCCATTCCAGGACTCATCACTATAGAGGATAGACCTCCATTCCAGGACTCCTCACTATAGAGGATAGACCTCCATTCCAGGACACATCACTATAGAGGATAGACCTCCATTCCAGGACTCCTCACTATAGAGGATAGACCTCCATTCCAGGACTCATCACTATAGAGGATAGACCTCCATTCCAGGACTCCTCACTATAGAGGATAGACCTCCATTCCAGGACACATCACTATAGAGGATAGACCTCCATTCCAGGACTCCTCACTATAGAGGATAGACCTCCATTCCAGGACTCCTCACTATAGAGGATAGACCTCCATTCCAGGACTCCTCACTATAGAGGATAGACCTCCATTCCAGGACTCCTCACTATAGAGGATAGACCTCCATTCCAGGACTCATCACTATAGAGGATAGACCTCCATTCCAGGACTCCTCACTATAGAGGATAGACCTCCATTCCAGGACTCATCACTATAGAGGATAGACCTCCATTCCAGGACTCCTCACTATAGAGGATAGACCTCCATTCCAGGACTCCTCACTATAGAGGATAGACCTCCATTCCAGGACTCCTCACTATAGAGGATAGACCTCCATTCCAGGACTCATCACTATAGAGGATAGACCTCCATTCCAGGACTCATCACTATAGAGGATAGACCTCCATTCCAGGACTCCTCACTATAGAGGATAGACCTCCATTCCAGGACTCCTCACTATAGAGGATAGACCTCCATTCCAGGACTCCTCACTATAGAGGATAGACCTCCATTCCAGGACTCCTCACTATAGAGGATAGACCTCCATTCCAGGACACATCACTATAGAGGATAGACCTCCATTCCAGGACTCCTCACTATAGAGGATAGACCTCCATTCCAGGACACATCACTATAGAGGATAGACCTCCATTCCAGGACTCCTCACTATAGAGGATAGACCTCCATTCCAGGACTCCTCACTATAGAGGATAGACCTCCATTCCAGGACTCATCACTATAGAGGATAGACCTCCATTCCAGGACTCCTCACTATAGAGGATAGACCTCCATTCCAGGACACATCACTATAGAGGATAGACCTCCATTCCAGGACACATCACTATAGAGGATAGACCTCCATTCCAGGACTCCTCACTATAGAGGATAGACCTCCATTCCAGGACTCCTCACTATAGAGGATAGACCTCCATTCCAGGACACATCACTATAGAGGATAGACCTCCATTCCAGGACTCCTCACTATAGAGGATAGACCTCCATTCCAGGACACATCACTATAGAGGATAGACCTCCATTCCAGGACTCCTCACTATAGAGGATAGACCTCCATTCCAGGACTCCTCACTATAGAGGATAGACCTCCATTCCAGGACTCCTCACTATAGAGGATAGACCTCCATTCCAGGACTCATCACTATAGAGGATAGACCTCCATTCAGGACTCCTCACTATATAGGATAGACCTCCATTCCAGGACTCCTCACTATAGAGGATAGACCTCCATTCCAGGACCCCTCACTATAGAGGATAGACCTCCATTCCAGGACTCCTCACTATATAGGATAGACCTCCATTCCAGGACTCCTCACTATAGAGGATAGACCTCCATTCCAGGACTCCTCACTATAGAGGATAGACCTCCATTCCAGGACACATCACTATAGAGGATAGACCTCCATTCCAGGACACATCACTATAGAGGATAGACCTCCATTCCAGGACACATCACTATAGAGGATAGACCTCCATTCCAGGACTCATCACTATAGAGGATAGACCTCCATTCCAGGACACCTCACTATAGAGGATAGACCTCCATTCCAGGACTCATCACTATAGAGGATAGACCTCCATTCCAGGACTCCTCACTATAGAGGATAGACCTCCATTCCAGGACTCCTCACTATAGAGGATAGACCTCCATTCCAGGACTCCTCACTATAGAGGATAGACCTCCATTCCAGGACTCATCACTATAGAGGATAGACCTCCATTCCAGGACTCCTCACTATAGAGGATAGACCTCCATTCCAGGACTCCTCACTACTACTATGGGATAGACCTCCATTCCAGGACTCCTCACTATAGAGGATAGACCTCCATTCCAGGACACATCACTATAGAGGATAGACCTCCATTCCAGGACACATCACTATAGAGGATAGACCTCCATTCCAGGACTCATCACTATAGAGGATAGACCTCCATTCCAGGACTCATCACTATAGAGGATAGACCTCCATTCCAGGACTCATCACTATAGAGGATAGACCTCCATTCCAGGACTCCTCACTATAGAGGATAGACCTCCATTCCAGGACTCCACTATAGAGGATAGACCTCCATTCCAGGACACATCACTGTAGAGGATAGACCTCCATTCCAGGACACATCACTATAGAGGATAGACCTCCATTCCAGGACTCCTCACTATAGAGGATAGACCTCCATTCCAGGACTCCTCACTATAGAGGATAGACCTCCATTCCAGGACTCCTCACTATAGAGGATAGACCTCCATTCCAGGACACATCACTATAGAGGATAGACCTCCATTCCAGGACTCCTCACTATAGAGGATAGACCTCCATTCCAGGACTCCTCACTATAGAGGATAGACCTCCATTCCAGGACACATCACTATAGAGGATAGACCTCCATTCCAGGACTCCTCACTATAGAGGATAGACCTCCATTCCAGGACTCATCACTATAGAGGATAGACCTCCATTCCAGGACACCTCACTATAGAGGATAGACCTCCATTCCAGGACTCCTCACTATAGAGGATAGACCTCCATTCCAGGACACATCACTATAGAGGATAGACCTCCATTCCAGGACACATCACTATAGAGGATAGACCTCCATTCCAGGACTCCTCACTATAGAGGATAGACCTCCATTCCAGGACTCCTCACTATAGAGGATAGACCTCCATTCCAGGACACCTCACTATAGAGGATAGACCTCCATTCCAGGACTCCTCACTATAGAGGATAGACCTCCATTCCAGGACTCCTCACTATAGAGGATAGACCTCCATTCCAGGACTCCTCACTATAGAGGATAGACCTCCATTCCAGGACTCCTCACTATAGAGGATAGACCTCCATTCCAGGACTCCTCACTATAGAGGATAGACCTCCATTCCAGGACTCCTCACTATAGAGGATAGACCTCCATTCCAGGACACCTCACTATAGAGGATAGACCTCCATTCCAGGACTCCTCACTATAGAGGATAGACCTCCATTCCAGGACACCTCACTATAGAGGATAGACCTCCATTCCAGGACTCCTCACTATAGAGGATAGACCTCCATTCCAGGACTCATCACTATAGAGGATAGACCTCCATTCCAGGACTCCTCACTATAGAGGATAGACCTCCATTCCAGGACACATCACTATAGAGGATAGACCTCCATTCCAGGACACCTCACTATAGAGGATAGACCTCCATTCCAGGACTCATCACTATAGAGGATAGACCTCCATTCCAGGACTCCTCACTATAGAGGATAGACCTCCATTCCAGGACTCCTCACTATAGAGGATAGACCTCCATTCCAGGACACATCACTATAGAGGATAGACCTCCATTCCAGGACTCCTCACTATAGAGGATAGACCTCCATTCCAGGACTCCTCACTATAGAGGATAGACCTCCATTCCAGGACACCTCACTATAGAGGATAGACCTCCATTCCAGGACTCATCACTATAGAGGATAGACCTCCATTCCAGGACTCCTCACTATATATGGATAGACCTCCATTCCAGGACTCCTCACTATAGAGGATAGACCTCCATTCCAGGACTCCTCACTATAGAGGATAGACCTCCATTCCAGGACTCCTCACTATAGAGGATAGACCTCCATTCCAGGACTCCTCACTATAGAGGATAGACCTCCATTCCAGGACTCCTCACTATAGAGGATAGACCTCCATTCCAGGACTCCTCACTATAGAGGATAGACCTCCATTCCAGGACTCATCACTATAGAGGATAGACCTCCATTCCAGGACTCCTCACTATAGAGGATAGACCTCCATTCCAGGACTCCTCACTATAGAGGATAGACCTCCATTCCAGGACTCCTCACTATAGAGGATAGACCTCCATTCCAGGACTCCTCACTATAGAGGATAGACCTCCATTCCAGGACTCCTCACTATAGAGGATAGACCTCCATTCCAGGACTCCTCACTATAGAGGATAGACCTCCATTCCAGGACACCTCACTATAGAGGATAGACCTCCATTCCAGGACACCTCACTATAGAGGATAGACCTCCATTCCAGGACTCCTCACTATAGAGGATAGACCTCCATTCCAGGACTCCTCACTATAGAGGATAGACCTCCATTCCAGGACTCCTCACTATAGAGGATAGACCTCCATTCCAGGACACCTCACTATAGAGGATAGACCTCCATTCCAGGACTCCTCACTATAGAGGATAGACCTCCATTCCAGGACTCCTCACTATAGAGGATAGACCTCCATTCCAGGACACCTCACTATAGAGGATAGACCTCCATTCCAGGACTCCTCACTATAGAGGATAGACCTCCATTCCAGGACACATCACTATAGAGGATAGACCTCCATTCCAGGACTCATCACTATAGAGGATAGACCTCCATTCCAGGACACCTCACTATAGAGGATAGACCTCCATTCCAGGACTCCTCACTATAGAGGATAGACCTCCATTCCAGGACTCCTCACTATAGAGGATAGACCTCCATTCCAGGACTCCTCACTATAGAGGATAGACCTCCATTCCAGGACTCATCACTATAGAGGATAGACCTCCATTCCAGGACTCATCACTATAGAGGATAGACCTCCATTCCAGGACTCCTCACTATAGAGGATAGACCTCCATTCCAGGACTCCTCACTATAGAGGATAGACCTCCATTCCAGGACTCCTCACTATAGAGGATAGACCTCCATTCCAGGACTCATCACTATAGAGGATAGACCTCCATTCCAGGACTCATCACTATAGAGGATAGACCTCCATTCCAGGACTCCTCACTATAGAGGATAGACCTCCATTCCAGGACTCCTCACTATAGAGGATAGACCTCCATTCCAGGACTCCTCACTATAGAGGATAGACCTCCATTCCAGGACTCCTCACTATAGAGGATAGACCTCCATTCCAGGACTCCTCACTATAGAGGATAGACCTCCATTCCAGGACACATCACTATAGAGGATAGACCTCCATTCCAGGACTCCTCACTATAGAGGATAGACCTCCATTCCAGGACTCCTCACTATAGAGGATAGACCTCCATTCCAGGACTCCTCACTATAGAGGATAGACCTCCATTCCAGGACTCCTCACTATAGAGGATAGACCTCCATTCCAGGACTCCTCACTATAGAGGATAGACCTCCATTCCAGGACTCATCACTATAGAGGATAGACCTCCATTCCAGGACTCATCACTATAGAGGATAGACCTCCATTCCAGGACTCCTCACTATAGAGGATAGACCTCCATTCCAGGACTCCTCACTATAGAGGATAGACCTCCATTCCAGGACTCCTCACTATAGAGGATAGACCTCCATTCCAGGACACATCACTATAGAGGATAGACCTCCATTCCAGGACTCCTCACTATAGAGGATAGACCTCCATTCCAGGACTCCTCACTATAGAGGATAGACCTCCATTCCAGGACACATCACTATAGAGGATAGACCTCCATTCCAGGACTCCTCACTATAGAGGATAGACCTCCATTCCAGGACTCCTCACTATAGAGGATAGACCTCCATTCCAGGACTCCTCACTATAGAGGATAGACCTCCATTCCAGGACTCATCACTATAGAGGATAGACCTCCATTCCAGGACTCCTCACTATAGAGGATAGACCTCCATTCCAGGACTCCTCACTATAGAGGATAGACCTCCATTCCAGGACTCCTCACTATAGAGGATAGACCTCCATTCCAGGACTCCTCACTATAGAGGATAGACCTCCATTCCAGGACTCCTCACTATAGAGGATAGACCTCCATTCCAGGACTCATCACTATAGAGGATAGACCTCCATTCCAGGACTCATCACTATAGAGGATAGACCTCCATTCCAGGACTCCTCACTATAGAGGATAGACCTCCATTCCAGGACTCCTCACTATAGAGGATAGACCTCCATTCCAGGACTCCTCACTATAGAGGATAGACCTCCATTCCAGGACTCCTCACTATAGAGGATAGACCTCCATTCCAGGACTCCTCACTATAGAGGATAGACCTCCATTCCAGGACTCATCACTATAGAGGATAGACCTCCATTCCAGGACTCCTCACTATAGAGGATAGACCTCCATTCCAGGACTCCTCACTATAGAGGATAGACCTCCATTCCAGGACTCCTCACTATAGAGGATAGACCTCCATTCCAGGACACCTCACTATAGAGGATAGACCTCCATTCCAGGACTCCTCACTATAGAGGATAGACCTCCATTCCAGGACTCCTCACTATAGAGGATAGACCTCCATTCCAGGACTCCTCACTATAGAGGATAGACCTCCATTCCAGGACACCTCACTATAGAGGATAGACCTCCATTCCAGGACTCATCACTATAGAGGATAGACCTCCATTCCAGGACTCATCACTATAGAGGATAGACCTCCATTCCAGGACTCATCACTATAGAGGATAGACCTCCATTCCAGGACTCCTCACTATAGAGGATAGACCTCCATTCCAGGACTCATCACTATAGAGGATAGACCTCCATTCCAGGACTCCTCACTATAGAGGATAGACCTCCATTCCAGGACTCCTCACTATATAGGATAGACCTCCATTCCAGGACTCATCACTATAGAGGATAGACCTCCATTCCAGGACACCTCACTATAGAGGATAGACCTCCATTCCAGGACACATCACTATAGAGGATAGACCTCCATTCCAGGACTCCTCACTATAGAGGATAGACCTCCATTCCAGGACTCCTCACTATAGAGGATAGACCTCCATTCCAGGACACATCACTATAGAGGATAGACCTCCATTCCAGGACTCCTCACTATAGAGGATAGACCTCCATTCCAGGACTCCTCACTATAGAGGATAGACCTCCATTCCAGGACTCATCACTATAGAGGATAGACCTCCATTCCAGGACTCCTCACTATAGAGGATAGACCTCCATTCCAGGACTCCTCACTATATAGGATAGACCTCCATTCCAGGACTCCTCACTATAGAGGATAGACCTCCATTCCAGGACTCCTCACTATAGAGGATAGACCTCCATTCCAGGACTCATCACTATAGAGGATAGACCTCCATTCCAGGACACATCACTATAGAGGATAGACCTCCATTCCAGGACTCCTCACTATAGAGGATAGACCTCCATTCCAGGACTCCTCACTATAGAGGATAGACCTCCATTCCAGGACTCATCACTATAGAGGATAGACCTCCATTCCAGGACTCCTCACTATAGAGGATAGACCTCCATTCCAGGACACATCACTATAGAGGATAGACCTCCATTCCAGGACTCCTCACTATAGAGGATAGACCTCCATTCCAGGACTCCTCACTATAGAGGATAGACCTCCATTCCAGGACTCCTCACTATAGAGGATAGACCTCCATTCCAGGACTCCTCACTATAGAGGATAGACCTCCATTCCAGGACACCTCACTATAGAGGATAGACCTCCATTCCAGGACACCTCACTATAGAGGATAGACCTCCATTCCAGGACTCCTCACTATAGAGGATAGACCTCCATTCCAGGACTCCTCACTATAGAGGATAGACCTCCATTCCAGGACACCTCACTATAGAGGATAGACCTCCATTCCAGGACTCCTCACTATAGAGGATAGACCTCCATTCCAGGACTCCTCACTATAGAGGATAGACCTCCATTCCAGGACTCCTCACTATAGAGGATAGACCTCCATTCCAGGACTCCTCACTATAGAGGATAGACCTCCATTCCAGGACTCACTCACTATAGAGGATAGACCTCCATTCCAGGACTCCTCACTATAGAGGATAGACCTCCATTCCAGGACACCTCACTATAGAGGATAGACCTCCATTCCAGGACACCTCACTATAGAGGATAGACCTCCATTCCAGGACACATCACTATAGAGGATAGACCTCCATTCCAGGACTCATCACTATAGAGGATAGACCTCCATTCCAGGACACATCACTATAGAGGATAGACCTCCATTCCAGGACTCCTCACTATAGAGGATAGACCTCCATTCCAGGACTCATCACTATAGAGGATAGACCTCCATTCCAGGACTCCTCACTATAGAGGATAGACCTCCATTCCAGGACTCCTCACTATAGAAGGATAGACCTCCATTCCAGGACTCCTCACTATAGAGGATAGACCTCCATTCCAGGACTCCTCACTATAGAGGATAGACCTCCATTCCAGGACACATCACTATAGAGGATAGACCTCCATTCCAGGACTCCTCACTATAGAGGATAGACCTCCATTCCAGGACTCATCACTATAGAGGATAGACCTCCATTCCAGGACTCCTCACTATAGAGGATAGACCTCCATTCCAGGACTCCTCACTATAGAGGATAGACCTCCATTCCAGGACTCATCACTATAGAGGATAGACCTCCATTCCAGGACTCCTCACTATAGAGGATAGACCTCCATTCCAGGACACATCACTATAGAGGATAGACCTCCATTCCAGGACACCTCACTATAGAGGATAGACCTCCATTCCAGGACTCCTCACTATAGAGGATAGACCTCCATTCCAGGACTCCTCACTATAGAGGATAGACCTCCATTCCAGGACACATCACTATAGAGGATAGACCTCCATTCCAGGACTCCTCACTATAGAGGATAGACCTCCATTCCAGGACTCCTCACTATAGAGGATAGACCTCCATTCCAGGACTCCTCACTATAGAGGATAGACCTCCATTCCAGGACTCATCACTATAGAGGATAGACCTCCATTCCAGGACTCATCACTATAGAGGATAGACCTCCATTCCAGGACTCCTCACTATAGAGGATAGACCTCCATTCCAGGACTCCTCACTATAGAGGATAGACCTCCATTCCAGGACACATCACTATAGAGGATAGACCTCCATTCCAGGACTCCTCACTATAGAGGATAGACCTCCATTCCAGGACACCTCACTATAGAGGATAGACCTCCATTCCAGGACACCTCACTATAGAGGATAGACCTCCATTCCAGGACTCCTCACTATAGAGGATAGACCTCCATTCCAGGACTCCTCACTATAGAGGATAGACCTCCATTCCAGGACTCCTCACTATAGAGGATAGACCTCCATTCCAGGACTCCTCACTATAGAGGATAGACCTCCATTCCAGGACTCCTCACTATAGAGGATAGACCTCCATTCCAGGACTCCTCACTATAGAGGATAGACCTCCATTCCAGGACTCCTCACTATAGAGGATAGACCTCCATTCCAGGACTCATCACTATAGAGGATAGACCTCCATTCCAGGACTCCTCACTATAGAGGATAGACCTCCATTCCAGGACTCATCACTATAGAGGATAGACCTCCATTCCAGGACTCCTCACTATAGAGGATAGACCTCCATTCCAGGACTCCTCACTATAGAGGATAGACCTCCATTCCAGGACTCCTCACTATAGAGGATAGACCTCCATTCCAGGACACATCACTATAGAGGATAGACCTCCATTCCAGGACTCCTCACTATAGAGGATAGACCTCCATTCCAGGACTCCTCACTATAGAGGATAGACCTCCATTCCAGGACACCTCACTATAGAGGATAGACCTCCATTCCAGGACTCATCACTATAGAGGATAGACCTCCATTCCAGGACTCCTCACTATAGAGGATAGACCTCCATTCCAGGACTCCTCACTATAGAGGATAGACCTCCATTCCAGGACTCATCACTATAGAGGATAGACCTCCATTCCAGGACTCCTCACTATATAGGATAGACCTCCATTCCAGGACTCCTCACTATAGAGGATAGACCTCCATTCCAGGACTCATCACTATAGAGGATAGACCTCCATTCCAGGACACCTCACTATAGAGGATAGACCTCCATTCCAGGACTCCTCACTATAGAGGATAGACCTCCATTCCAGGACTCCTCACTATAGAGGATAGACCTCCATTCCAGGACACCTCACTATAGAGGATAGACCTCCATTCCAGGACTCCTCACTATAGAGGATAGACCTCCATTCCAGGACACATCACTATAGAGGATAGACCTCCATTCCAGGACTCCTCACTATAGAGGATAGACCTCCATTCCAGGACTCATCACTATAGAGGATAGACCTCCATTCCAGGACTCCTCACTATAGAGGATAGACCTCCATTCCAGGACTCCTCACTATAGAGGATAGACCTCCATTCCAGGACTCCTCACTATATAGGATAGACCTCCATTCCAGGACTCCTCACTATAGAGGATAGACCTCCATTCCAGGACTCCTCACTATAGAGGATAGACCTCCATTCCAGGACTCCTCACTATAGAGGATAGACCTCCATTCCAGGACACCTCACTATAGAGGATAGACCTCCATTCCAGGACTCCTCACTATAGAGGATAGACCTCCATTCCAGGACTCATCACTATAGAGGATAGACCTCCATTCCAGGACTCCTCACTATAGAGGATAGACCTCCATTCCAGGACTCCTCACTATAGAGGATAGACCTCCATTCCAGGACTCCTCACTATAGAGGATAGACCTCCATTCCAGGACTCCTCACTATAGAGGATAGACCTCCATTCCAGGACTCCTCACTATAGAGGATAGACCTCCATTCCAGGACTCCTCACTATAGAGGATAGACCTCCATTCCAGGACTCATCACTATAGAGGATAGACCTCCATTCCAGGACTCCTCACTATAGAGGATAGACCTCCATTCCAGGACTCCTCACTATAGAGGATAGACCTCCATTCCAGGACTCCTCACTATAGAGGATAGACCTCCATTCCAGGACTCCTCACTATAGAGGATAGACCTCCATTCCAGGACTCCTCACTATAGAGGATAGACCTCCATTCCAGGACTCCTCACTATAGAGGATAGACCTCCATTCCAGGACACATCACTATAGAGGATAGACCTCCATTCCAGGACACATCACTATAGAGGATAGACCTCCATTCCAGGACTCCTCACTATAGAGGATAGACCTCCATTCCAGGACACCTCACTATAGAGGATAGACCTCCATTCCAGGACTCCTCACTATAGAGGATAGACCTCCATTCCAGGACTCCTCACTATAGAGGATAGACCTCCATTCCAGGACTCCTCACTATAGAGGATAGACCTCCATTCCAGGACTCCTCACTATAGAGGATAGACCTCCATTCCAGGACACCTCACTATAGAGGATAGACCTCCATTCCAGGACACATCACTATAGAGGATAGACCTCCATTCCAGGACTCCTCACTATAGAGGATAGACCTCCATTCCAGGACTCCTCACTATAGAGGATAGACCTCCATTCCAGGACTCCTCACTATAGAGGATAGACCTCCATTCCAGGACTCCTCACTATAGAGGATAGACCTCCATTCCAGGACACCTCACTATAGAGGATAGACCTCCATTCCAGGACTCATCACTATAGAGGATAGACCTCCATTCCAGGACTCCTCACTATAGAGGATAGACCTCCATTCCAGGACACATCACTATAGAGGATAGACCTCCATTCCAGGACTCCTCACTATAGAGGATAGACCTCCATTCCAGGACTCCTCACTATAGAGGATAGACCTCCATTCCAGGACACATCACTATAGAGGATAGACCTCCATTCCAGGACTCCTCACTATAGAGGATAGACCTCCATTCCAGGACTCATCACTATAGAGGATAGACCTCCATTCCAGGACTCCTCACTATAGAGGATAGACCTCCATTCCAGGACTCCTCACTATAGAGGATAGACCTCCATTCCAGGACTCCTCACTATAGAGGATAGACCTCCATTCCAGGACACATCACTATAGAGGATAGACCTCCATTCCAGGACTCCTCACTATAGAGGATAGACCTCCATTCCAGGACACCTCACTATAGAGGATAGACCTCCATTCCAGGACTCCTCACTATAGAGGATAGACCTCCATTCCAGGACTCCTCACTATAGAGGATAGACCTCCATTCCAGGACACATCACTATAGAGGATAGACCTCCATTCCAGGACACCTCACTATAGAGGATAGACCTCCATTCCAGGACACATCACTATAGAGGATAGACCTCCATTCCAGGACACATCACTATAGAGGATAGACCTCCATTCCAGGACTCCTCACTATAGAGGATAGACCTCCATTCCAGGACTCATCACTATAGAGGATAGACCTCCATTCCAGGACTCATCACTATAGAGGATAGACCTCCATTCCAGGACTCCTCACTATAGAGGATAGACCTCCATTCCAGGACACATCACTATAGAGGATAGACCTCCATTCCAGGACACATCACTATAGAGGATAGACCTCCATTCCAGGACACATCACTATAGAGGATAGACCTCCATTCCAGGACTCCTCACTATAGAGGATAGACCTCCATTCCAGGACACCTCACTATAGAGGATAGACCTCCATTCCAGGACTCCTCACTATAGAGGATAGACCTCCATTCCAGGACTCCTCACTATAGAGGATAGACCTCCATTCCAGGACACATCACTATAGAGGATAGACCTCCATTCCAGGACACATCACTATAGAGGATAGACCTCCATTCCAGGACTCCTCACTATAGAGGATAGACCTCCATTCCAGGACACATCACTATAGAGGATAGACCTCCATTCCAGGACACCTCACTATAGAGGATAGACCTCCATTCCAGGACTCCTCACTATAGAGGATAGACCTCCATTCCAGGACTCCTCACTATAGAGGATAGACCTCCATTCCAGGACTCCTCACTATAGAGGATAGACCTCCATTCCAGGACTCCTCACTATAGAGGATAGACCTCCATTCCAGGACTCCACTCATATAGAGGATAGACCTCCATTCCAGGACTCCTCACTATAGAGGATAGACCTCCATTCCAGGACACATCACTATAGAGGATAGACCTCCATTCCAGGACACATCACTATAGAGGATAGACCTCCATTCCAGGACTCCTCACTATAGAGGATAGACCTCCATTCCAGGACTCCTCACTATAGAGGATAGACCTCCATTCCAGGACACATCACTATAGAGGATAGACCTCCATTCCAGGACTCCTCACTATAGAGGATAGACCTCCATTCCAGGACTCATCACTATAGAGGATAGACCTCCATTCCAGGACTCATCACTATAGAGGATAGACCTCCATTCCAGGACTCCTCACTATAGAGGATAGACCTCCATTCCAGGACTCCTCACTATAGAGGATAGACCTCCATTCCAGGACTCCTCACTATAGAGGATAGACCTCCATTCCAGGACACATCACTATAGAGGATAGACCTCCATTCCAGGACTCATCACTATAGAGGATAGACCTCCATTCCAGGACTCCTCACTATAGAGGATAGACCTCCATTCCAGGACTCATCACTATAGAGGATAGACCTCCATTCCAGGACTCATCACTATAGAGGATAGACCTCCATTCCAGGACACATCACTATAGAGGATAGACCTCCATTCCAGGACTCATCACTATAGAGGATAGACCTCCATTCCAGGACTCATCACTATAGAGGATAGACCTCCATTCCAGGACACCTCACTATAGAGGATAGACCTCCATTCCAGGACTCATCACTATAGAGGATAGACCTCCATTCCAGGACTCCTCACTATAGAGGATAGACCTCCATTCCAGGACTCCTCACTATAGAGGATAGACCTCCATTCCAGGACTCCTCACTATAGAGGATAGACCTCCATTCCAGGACTCCTCACTATAGAGGATAGACCTCCATTCCAGGACTCATCACTATAGAGGATAGACCTCCATTCCAGGACTCCTCACTATAGAGGATAGACCTCCATTCCAGGACTCCTCACTATAGAGGATAGACCTCCATTCCAGGACTCATCACTATAGAGGATAGACCTCCATTCCAGGACTCCTCACTATAGAGGATAGACCTCCATTCCAGGACACATCACTATAGAGGATAGACCTCCATTCCAGGACACATCACTATAGAGGATAGACCTCCATTCCAGGACTCCTCACTATAGAGGATAGACCTCCATTCCAGGACTCATCACTATAGAGGATAGACCTCCATTCCAGGACACATCACTATAGAGGATAGACCTCCATTCCAGGACTCCTCACTATAGAGGATAGACCTCCATTCCAGGACTCCTCACTATAGAGGATAGACCTCCATTCCAGGACTCATCACTATAGAGGATAGACCTCCATTCCAGGACTCATCACTATAGAGGATAGACCTCCATTCCAGGACTCCTCACTATATATAGGATAGACCTCCATTCCAGGACTCCTCACTATAGAGGATAGACCTCCATTCCAGGACACCTCACTATAGAGGATAGACCTCCATTCCAGGACTCATCACTATAGAGGATAGACCTCCATTCCAGGACTCCTCACTATAGAGGATAGACCTCCATTCCAGGACTCCTCACTATAGAGGATAGACCTCCATTCCAGGACACCTCACTATAGAGGATAGACCTCCATTCCAGGACTCCTCACTATAGAGGATAGACCTCCATTCCAGGACTCCTCACTATAGAGGATAGACCTCCATTCCAGGACTCATCACTATAGAGGATAGACCTCCATTCCAGGACTCCTCACTATAGAGGATAGACCTCCATTCCAGGACTCCTCACTATATAGGATAGACCTCCATTCCAGGACTCCTCACTATAGAGGATAGACCTCCATTCCAGGACACCTCACTATAGAGGATAGACCTCCATTCCAGGACACATCACTATAGAGGATAGACCTCCATTCCAGGACACCTCACTATAGAGGATAGACCTCCATTCCAGGACTCCTCACTATAGAGGATAGACCTCCATTCCAGGACTCCTCACTATAGAGGATAGACCTCCATTCCAGGACACATCACTATAGAGGATAGACCTCCATTCCAGGACTCCTCACTATAGAGGATAGACCTCCATTCCAGGACTCCTCACTATAGAGGATAGACCTCCATTCCAGGACTCCTCACTATAGAGGATAGACCTCCATTCCAGGACTCCTCACTATAGAGGATAGACCTCCATTCCAGGACTCCTCACTATAGAGGATAGACCTCCATTCCAGGACACCTCACTATAGAGGATAGACCTCCATTCCAGGACTCCTCACTATAGAGGATAGACCTCCATTCCAGGACTCCTCACTATAGAGGATAGACCTCCATTCCAGGACTCCTCACTATAGAGGATAGACCTCCATTCCAGGACTCCTCACTATAGAGGATAGACCTCCATTCCAGGACTCCTCACTATAGAGGATAGACCTCCATTCCAGGACTCCTCACTATAGAGGATAGACCTCCATTCCAGGACTCCTCACTATAGAGGATAGACCTCCATTCCAGGACTCCTCACTATAGAGGATAGACCTCCATTCCAGGACTCCTCACTATAGAGGATAGACCTCCATTCCAGGACTCCTCACTATAGAGGATAGACCTCCATTCCAGGACTCCTCACTATAGAGGATAGACCTCCATTCCAGGACTCCTCACTATAGAGGATAGACCTCCATTCCAGGACCCTCACTTGGGTAGACCTCGGCACTATAGAGGATAGACCTCCATTCCAGGACACATCACTATAGAGGATAGACCTCCATTCCAGGACTCCTCACTATAGAGGATAGACCTCCATTCCAGGACTCCTCACTATAGAGGATAGACCTCCATTCCAGGACTCCTCACTATAGAGGATAGACCTCCATTCCAGGACTCATCACTATAGAGGATAGACCTCCATTCCAGGACTCCTCACTATAGAGGATAGACCTCCATTCCAGGACTCCTCACTATAGAGGATAGACCTCCATTCCAGGACTCCTCACTATAGAGGATAGACCTCCATTCCAGGACTCCTCACTATAGAGGATAGACCTCCATTCCAGGACTCCTCACTATAGAGGATAGACCTCCATTCCAGGACACATCACTATAGAGGATAGACCTCCATTCCAGGACTCCTCACTATAGAGGATAGACCTCCATTCCAGGACTCCTCACTATAGAGGATAGACCTCCATTCCAGGACTCCTCACTATAGAGGATAGACCTCCATTCCAGGACTCCTCACTATAGAGGATAGACCTCCATTCCAGGACACCTCACTATAGAGGATAGACCTCCATTCCAGGACTCCTCACTATAGAGGATAGACCTCCATTCCAGGACTCCTCACTATAGAGGATAGACCTCCATTCCAGGACTCATCACTATAGAGGATAGACCTCCATTCCAGGACTCATCACTATAGAGGATAGACCTCCATTCCAGGACTCCTCACTATAGAGGATAGACCTCCATTCCAGGACTCCTCACTATAGAGGATAGACCTCCATTCCAGGACTCCTCACTATAGAGGATAGACCTCCATTCCAGGACTCATCACTATAGAGGATAGACCTCCATTCCAGGACTCCTCACTATAGAGGATAGACCTCCATTCCAGGACTCCTCACTATAGAGGATAGACCTCCATTCCAGGACTCCTCACTATAGAGGATAGACCTCCATTCCAGGACTCCTCACTATAGAGGATAGACCTCCATTCCAGGACTCCTCACTATAGAGGATAGACCTCCATTCCAGGACACCTCACTATAGAGGATAGACCTCCATTCCAGGACTCCTCACTATAGAGGATAGACCTCCATTCCAGGACACATCACTATAGAGGATAGACCTCCATTCCAGGACTCCTCACTATAGAGGATAGACCTCCATTCCAGGACTCATCACTATAGAGGATAGACCTCCATTCCAGGACTCCTCACTATAGAGGATAGACCTCCATTCCAGGACTCCTCACTATAGAGGATAGACCTCCATTCCAGGACACCTCACTATAGAGGATAGACCTCCATTCCAGGACACCTCACTATAGAGGATAGACCTCCATTCCAGGACTCCTCACTATAGAGGATAGACCTCCATTCCAGGACTCCTCACTATAGAGGATAGACCTCCATTCCAGGACTCCTCACTATAGAGGATAGACCTCCATTCCAGGACTCATCACTATAGAGGATAGACCTCCATTCCAGGACTCATCACTATAGAGGATAGACCTCCATTCCAGGACTCCTCACTATAGAGGATAGACCTCCATTCCAGGACTCCTCACTATAGAGGATAGACCTCCATTCCAGGACTCCTCACTATATAGGATAGACCTCCATTCCAGGACTCCTCACTATAGAGGATAGACCTCCATTCCAGGACTCCTCACTATAGAGGATAGACCTCCATTCCAGGACTCATCACTATAGAGGATAGACCTCCATTCCAGGACTCCTCACTATAGAGGATAGACCTCCATTCCAGGACTCCTCACTATAGAGGATAGACCTCCATTCCAGGACACATCACTATAGAGGATAGACCTCCATTCCAGGACTCATCACTATAGAGGATAGACCTCCATTCCAGGACTCCTCACTATAGAGGATAGACCTCCATTCCAGGACTCATCACTATAGAGGATAGACCTCCATTCCAGGACTCCTCACTATAGAGGATAGACCTCCATTCCAGGACTCCTCACTATAGAGGATAGACCTCCATTCCAGGACTCCTCACTATAGAGGATAGACCTCCATTCCAGGACTCCTCACTATAGAGGATAGACCTCCATTCCAGGACTCCTCACTATAGAGGATAGACCTCCATTCCAGGACTCCTCACTATAGAGGATAGACCTCCATTCCAGGACTCCTCACTATAGAGGATAGACCTCCATTCCAGGACACCTCACTATAGAGGATAGACCTCCATTCCAGGACTCCTCACTATAGAGGATAGACCTCCATTCCAGGACTCATCACTATAGAGGATAGACCTCCATTCCAGGACTCCTCACTATAGAGGATAGACCTCCATTCCAGGACTCCTCACTATAGAGGATAGACCTCCATTCCAGGACTCCTCACTATAGAGGATAGACCTCCATTCCAGGACTCCTCACTATAGAGGATAGACCTCCATTCCAGGACTCCTCACTATAGAGGATAGACCTCCATTCCAGGACTCCTCACTATAGAGGATAGACCTCCATTCCAGGACTCCTCACTATAGAGGATAGACCTCCATTCCAGGACTCATCACTATAGAGGATAGACCTCCATTCCAGGACTCCTCACTATAGAGGATAGACCTCCATTCCAGGACTCCTCACTATAGAGGATAGACCTCCATTCCAGGACTCCTCACTATAGAGGATAGACCTCCATTCCAGGACTCCTCACTATATAGGATAGACCTCCATTCCAGGACTCCTCACTATAGAGGATAGACCTCCATTCCAGGACTCCTCACTATAGAGGATAGACCTCCATTCCAGGACTCATCACTATAGAGGATAGACCTCCATTCCAGGACTCCTCACTATAGAGGATAGACCTCCATTCCAGGACTCCTCACTATAGAGGATAGACCTCCATTCCAGGACACCTCACTATAGAGGATAGACCTCCATTCCAGGACTCCTCACTATAGAGGATAGACCTCCATTCCAGGACTCCTCACTATAGAGGATAGACCTCCATTCCAGGACTCCTCACTATAGAGGATAGACCTCCATTCCAGGACACCTCACTATAGAGGATAGACCTCCATTCCAGGACTCCTCACTATAGAGGATAGACCTCCATTCCAGGACTCCTCACTATAGAGGATAGACCTCCATTCCAGGACACATCACTATAGAGGATAGACCTCCATTCCAGGACTCCTCACTATAGAGGATAGACCTCCATTCCAGGACACCTCACTATAGAGGATAGACCTCCATTCCAGGACTCATCACTATAGAGGATAGACCTCCATTCCAGGACTCCTCACTATAGAGGATAGACCTCCATTCCAGGACTCCTCACTATAGAGGATAGACCTCCATTCCAGGACTCCTCACTATAGAGGATAGACCTCCATTCCAGGACTCCTCACTATAGAGGATAGACCTCCATTCCAGGACTCCTCACTATATAGGATAGACCTCCATTCCAGGACTCCTCACTATAGAGGATAGACCTCCATTCCAGGACTCCTCACTATAGAGGATAGACCTCCATTCCAGGACTCCTCACTATAGAGGATAGACCTCCATTCCAGGACACATCACTATAGAGGATAGACCTCCATTCCAGGACACATCACTATAGAGGATAGACCTCCATTCCAGGACTCCTCACTATAGAGGATAGACCTCCATTCCAGGACTCATCACTATAGAGGATAGACCTCCATTCCAGGACTCCTCACTATAGAGGATAGACCTCCATTCCAGGACTCCTCACTATAGAGGATAGACCTCCATTCCAGGACTCCTCACTATAGAGGATAGACCTCCATTCCAGGACACCTCACTATAGAGGATAGACCTCCATTCCAGGACTCCTCACTATAGAGGATAGACCTCCATTCCAGGACTCCTCACTATAGAGGATAGACCTCCATTCCAGGACTCCTCACTATAGAGGATAGACCTCCATTCCAGGACTCCTCACTATAGAGGATAGACCTCCATTCCAGGACTCCTCACTATAGAGGATAGACCTCCATTCCAGGACTCCTCACTATAGAGGATAGACCTCCATTCCAGGACTCCTCACTATAGAGGATAGACCTCCATTCCAGGACTCCTCACTATAGAGGATAGACCTCCATTCCAGGACACATCACTATAGAGGATAGACCTCCATTCCAGGACACATCACTATAGAGGATAGACCTCCATTCCAGGACTCATCACTATAGAGGATAGACCTCCATTCCAGGACTCCTCACTATAGAGGATAGACCTCCATTCCAGGACTCCTCACTATAGAGGATAGACCTCCATTCCAGGACACATCACTATAGAGGATAGACCTCCATTCCAGGACTCCTCACTATAGAGGATAGACCTCCATTCCAGGACTCCTCACTATATAGGATAGACCTCCATTCCAGGACTCCTCACTATAGAGGATAGACCTCCATTCCAGGACTCCTCACTATAGAGGATAGACCTCCATTCCAGGACACATCACTATAGAGGATAGACCTCCATTCCAGGACACCTCACTATAGAGGATAGACCTCCATTCCAGGACACCTCACTATAGAGGATAGACCTCCATTCCAGGACACATCACTATAGAGGATAGACCTCCATTCCAGGACTCCTCACTATAGAGGATAGACCTCCATTCCAGGACTCCTCACTATATAGGATAGACCTCCATTCCAGGACTCCTCACTATAGAGGATAGACCTCCATTCCAGGACTCCTCACTATAGAGGATAGACCTCCATTCCAGGACACATCACTATAGAGGATAGACCTCCATTCCAGGACTCCTCACTATAGAGGATAGACCTCCATTCCAGGACTCCTCACTATAGAGGATAGACCTCCATTCCAGGACTCCTCACTATAGAGGATAGACCTCCATTCCAGGACTCCTCACTATAGAGGATAGACCTCCATTCCAGGACTCCTCACTATATAGGATAGACCTCCATTCCAGGACTCCTCACTATAGAGGATAGACCTCCATTCCAGGACTCCTCACTATAGAGGATAGACCTCCATTCCAGGACACATCACTATAGAGGATAGACCTCCATTCCAGGACTCCTCACTATAGAGGATAGACCTCCATTCCAGGACTCCTCACTATAGAGGATAGACCTCCATTCCAGGACTCCTCACTATAGAGGATAGACCTCCATTCCAGGACACATCACTATAGAGGATAGACCTCCATTCCAGGACTCCTCACTATATAGGATAGACCTCCATTCCAGGACTCCTCACTATAGAGGATAGACCTCCATTCCAGGACTCCTCACTATAGAGGATAGACCTCCATTCCAGGACTCCTCACTATAGAGGATAGACCTCCATTCCAGGACTCCTCACTATAGAGGATAGACCTCCATTCCAGGACTCCTCACTATAGAGGATAGACCTCCATTCCAGGACTCCTCACTATAGAGGATAGACCTCCATTCCAGGACACATCACTATAGAGGATAGACCTCCATTCCAGGACACATCACTATAGAGGATAGACCTCCATTCCAGGACTCCTCACTATAGAGGATAGACCTCCATTCCAGGACTCATCACTATAGAGGATAGACCTCCATTCCAGGACACCTCACTATAGAGGATAGACCTCCATTCCAGGACTCCTCACTATAGAGGATAGACCTCCATTCCAGGACACCTCACTATAGAGGATAGACCTCCATTCCAGGACTCCTCACTATAGAGGATAGACCTCCATTCCAGGACTCCTCACTATAGAGGATAGACCTCCATTCCAGGACTCCTCACTATAGAGGATAGACCTCCATTCCAGGACTCCTCACTATAGAGGATAGACCTCCATTCCAGGACTCCTCACTATAGATGGATAGACCTCCATTCCAGGACTCCTCACTATAGAGGATAGACCTCCATTCCAGGACTCCTCACTATAGAGGATAGACCTCCATTCCAGGACACCTCACTATAGAGGATAGACCTCCATTCCAGGACTCCTCACTATAGAGGATAGACCTCCATTCCAGGACTCCTCACTATAGAGGATAGACCTCCATTCCAGGACACATCACTATAGAGGATAGACCTCCATTCCAGGACTCCTCACTATAGAGGATAGACCTCCATTCCAGGACTCCTCACTATAGAGGATAGACCTCCATTCCAGGACTCCTCACTATAGAGGATAGACCTCCATTCCAGGACTCCTCACTATAGAGGATAGACCTCCATTCCAGGACTCATCACTATAGAGGATAGACCTCCATTCCAGGACTCCTCACTATAGAGGATAGACCTCCATTCCAGGACTCCTCACTATAGAGGATAGACCTCCATTCCAGGACTCCTCACTATAGAGGATAGACCTCCATTCCAGGACACATCACTATAGAGGATAGACCTCCATTCCAGGACTCATCACTATAGAGGATAGACCTCCATTCCAGGACACCTCACTATAGAGGATAGACCTCCATTCCAGGACACATCACTATAGAGGATAGACCTCCATTCCAGGACTCCTCACTATAGAGGATAGACCTCCATTCCAGGACTCCTCACTATATAGGATAGACCTCCATTCCAGGACTCCTCACTATAGAGGATAGACCTCCATTCCAGGACTCCTCACTATAGAGGATAGACCTCCATTCCAGGACTCATCACTATAGAGGATAGACCTCCATTCCAGGACTCCTCACTATAGAGGATAGACCTCCATTCCAGGACTCCTCACTATAGAGGATAGACCTCCATTCCAGGACTCCTCACTATAGAGGATAGACCTCCATTCCAGGACTCATCACTATAGAGGATAGACCTCCATTCCAGGACTCCTCACTATAGAAGGATAGACCTCCATTCCAGGACTCCTCACTATAGAGGATAGACCTCCATTCCAGGACCCCTCACTATAGAGGATAGACCTCCATTCCAGGACTCCTCACTATAGAGGATAGACCTCCATTCCAGGACTCCTCACTATAGAGGATAGACCTCCATTCCAGGACTCCTCACTATAGAGGATAGACCTCCATTCCAGGACTCCTCACTATAGAGGATAGACCTCCATTCCAGGACACATCACTATAGAGGATAGACCTCCATTCCAGGACTCCTCACTATATAAGGATAGACCTCCATTCCAGGACTCCTCACTATAGAGGATAGACCTCCATTCCAGGACCCCTCACTATAGAGGATAGACCTCCATTCCAGGACTCCTCACTATAGAGGATAGACCTCCATTCCAGGACTCCTCACTATATAGGATAGACCTCCATTCCAGGACTCCTCACTATAGAGGATAGACCTCCATTCCAGGACTCCTCACTATAGAGGATAGACCTCCATTCCAGGACACATCACTATAGAGGATAGACCTCCATTCCAGGACTCCTCACTATAGAGGATAGACCTCCATTCCAGGACACATCACTATAGAGGATAGACCTCCATTCCAGGACACATCACTATAGAGGATAGACCTCCATTCCAGGACACCTCACTATAGAGGATAGACCTCCATTCCAGGACTCCTCACTATAGAGGATAGACCTCCATTCCAGGACTCCTCACTATAGAGGATAGACCTCCATTCCAGGACTCCTCACTATAGAGGATAGACCTCCATTCCAGGACTCCTCACTATAGAGGATAGACCTCCATTCCAGGACTCCTCACTATATAGGATAGACCTCCATTCCAGGACTCCTCACTATAGAGGATAGACCTCCATTCCAGGACTCCTCACTATAGAGGATAGACCTCCATTCCAGGACTCCTCACTATAGAGGATAGACCTCCATTCCAGGACTCCTCACTATAGAGGATAGACCTCCATTCCAGGACTCATCACTATAGAGGATAGACCTCCATTCCAGGACACCTCACTATAGAGGATAGACCTCCATTCCAGGACACATCACTATAGAGGATAGACCTCCATTCCAGGACTCCTCACTATAGAGGATAGACCTCCATTCCAGGACTCCTCACTATAGAGGATAGACCTCCATTCCAGGACTCCTCACTATAGAGGATAGACCTCCATTCCAGGACTCCTCACTATAGAGGATAGACCTCCATTCCAGGACTCCTCACTATAGAGGATAGACCTCCATTCCAGGACTCCTCACTATAGAGGATAGACCTCCATTCCAGGACTCATCACTATAGAGGATAGACCTCCATTCCAGGACTCCTCACTATAGAGGATAGACCTCCATTCCAGGACTCCTCACTATATAGGATAGACCTCCATTCCAGGACTCCTCACTATAGAGGATAGACCTCCATTCCAGGACTCCTCACTATAGAGGATAGACCTCCATTCCAGGACACATCACTATAGAGGATAGACCTCCATTCCAGGACTCCTCACTATAGAGGATAGACCTCCATTCCAGGACTCCTCACTATAGAGGATAGACCTCCATTCCAGGACTCATCACTATAGAGGATAGACCTCCATTCCAGGACTCATCACTATAGAGGATAGACCTCCATTCCAGGACTCCTCACTATAGAGGATAGACCTCCATTCCAGGACTCCTCACTATAGAGGATAGACCTCCATTCCAGGACACATCACTATAGAGGATAGACCTCCATTCCAGGACTCATCACTATAGAGGATAGACCTCCATTCCAGGACTCCTCACTATATAGGATAGACCTCCATTCCAGGACTCCTCACTATAGAGGATAGACCTCCATTCCAGGACTCCTCACTATAGAGGATAGACCTCCATTCCAGGACTCCTCACTATAGAGGATAGACCTCCATTCCAGGACTCCTCACTATATAGGATAGACCTCCATTCCAGGACTCCTCACTATAGAGGATAGACCTCCATTCCAGGACACATCACTATAGAGGATAGACCTCCATTCCAGGACTCCTCACTATAGAGGATAGACCTCCATTCCAGGACTCCTCACTATATAGGATAGACCTCCATTCCAGGACTCCTCACTATAGAGGATAGACCTCCATTCCAGGACACCTCACTATAGAGGATAGACCTCCATTCCAGGACTCATCACTATAGAGGATAGACCTCCATTCCAGGACTCATCACTATAGAGGATAGACCTCCATTCCAGGACTCATCACTATAGAGGATAGACCTCCATTCCAGGACTCCTCACTATAGAGGATAGACCTCCATTCCAGGACTCCTCACTATATAGGATAGACCTCCATTCCAGGACTCATCACTATAGAGGATAGACCTCCATTCCAGGACTCCTCACTATAGAGGATAGACCTCCATTCCAGGACTCCTCACTATAGAGGATAGACCTCCATTCCAGGACTCCTCACTATAGAGGATAGACCTCCATTCCAGGACTCCTCACTATAGAGGATAGACCTCCATTCCAGGACACCTCACTATAGAGGATAGACCTCCATTCCAGGACACATCACTATAGAGGATAGACCTCCATTCCAGGACTCCTCACTATAGAGGATAGACCTCCATTCCAGGACACCTCACTATAGAGGATAGACCTCCATTCCAGGACACCTCACTATAGAGGATAGACCTCCATTCCAGGACTCATCACTATAGAGGATAGACCTCCATTCCAGGACACCTCACTATAGAGGATAGACCTCCATTCCAGGACTCCTCACTATAGAGGATAGACCTCCATTCCAGGACTCCTCACTATAGAGGATAGACCTCCATTCCAGGACTCCTCACTATAGAGGATAGACCTCCATTCCAGGACACATCACTATAGAGGATAGACCTCCATTCCAGGACTCCTCACTATAGAGGATAGACCTCCATTCCAGGACTCCTCACTATAGAGGATAGACCTCCATTCCAGGACTCCTCACTATAGAGGATAGACCTCCATTCCAGGACTCCTCACTATAGAGGATAGACCTCCATTCCAGGACACCTCACTATAGAGGATAGACCTCCATTCCAGGACTCCCACTCACATAGAGGATAGACCTCCATTCCAGGACACCTCACTATAGAGGATAGACCTCCATTCCAGGACACCTCACTATAGAGGATAGACCTCCATTCCAGGACTCCTCACTATAGAGGATAGACCTCCATTCCAGGACTCATCACTATAGAGGATAGACCTCCATTCCAGGACTCCTCACTATAGAGGATAGACCTCCATTCCAGGACTCCTCACTATAGAGGATAGACCTCCATTCCAGGACACCTCACTATAGAGGATAGACCTCCATTCCAGGACTCCTCACTATAGAGGATAGACCTCCATTCCAGGACTCCTCACTATAGAGGATAGACCTCCATTCCAGGACACCTCACTATAGAGGATAGACCTCCATTCCAGGACTCCTCACTATAGAGGATAGACCTCCATTCCAGGACACCTCACTATAGAGGATAGACCTCCATTCCAGGACTCATCACTATAGAGGATAGACCTCCATTCCAGGACTCCTCACTATAGAGGATAGACCTCCATTCCAGGACTCCTCACTATAGAGGATAGACCTCCATTCCAGGACACATCACTATAGAGGATAGACCTCCATTCCAGGACTCCTCACTATAGAGGATAGACCTCCATTCCAGGACTCCTCACTATAGAGGATAGACCTCCATTCCAGGACTCCTCACTATAGAGGATAGACCTCCATTCCAGGACTCCTCACTATAGAGGATAGACCTCCATTCCAGGACACATCACTATAGAGGATAGACCTCCATTCCAGGACACCTCACTATAGAGGATAGACCTCCATTCCAGGACTCCTCACTATAGAGGATAGACCTCCATTCCAGGACACCTCACTATAGAGGATAGACCTCCATTCCAGGACTCCTCACTATAGAGGATAGACCTCCATTCCAGGACACATCACTATAGAGGATAGACCTCCATTCCAGGACTCATCACTATAGAGGATAGACCTCCATTCCAGGACTCCTCACTATAGAGGATAGACCTCCATTCCAGGACACCTCACTATAGAGGATAGACCTCCATTCCAGGACTCCTCACTATAGAGGATAGACCTCCATTCCAGGACACATCACTATAGAGGATAGACCTCCATTCCAGGACACCTCACTATAGAGGATAGACCTCCATTCCAGGACTCCTCACTATAGAGGATAGACCTCCATTCCAGGACACATCACTATAGAGGATAGACCTCCATTCCAGGACTCCTCACTATAGAGGATAGACCTCCATTCCAGGACTCATCACTATAGAGGATAGACCTCCATTCCAGGACTCCTCACTATAGAGGATAGACCTCCATTCCAGGACACCTCACTATAGAGGATAGACCTCCATTCCAGGACACATCACTATAGAGGATAGACCTCCATTCCAGGACACCTCACTATAGAGGATAGACCTCCATTCCAGGACACATCACTATAGAGGATAGACCTCCATTCCAGGACTCCTCACTATAGAGGATAGACCTCCATTCCAGGACTCCTCACTATAGAGGATAGACCTCCATTCCAGGACACCTCACTATAGAGGATAGACCTCCATTCCAGGACTCCTCACTATAGAGGATAGACCTCCATTCCAGGACTCCTCACTATAGAGGATAGACCTCCATTCCAGGACTCCTCACTATAGAGGATAGACCTCCATTCCAGGACTCCTCACTATAGAGGATAGACCTCCATTCCAGGACTCCTCACTATAGAGGATAGACCTCCATTCCAGGACTCCTCACTATAGAGGATAGACCTCCATTCCAGGACTCCTCACTATAGAGGATAGACCTCCATTCCAGGACACATCACTATAGAGGATAGACCTCCATTCCAGGACTCCTCACTATAGAGGATAGACCTCCATTCCAGGACTCCTCACTATAGAGGATAGACCTCCATTCCAGGACTCCTCACTATAGAGGATAGACCTCCATTCCAGGACACATCACTATAGAGGATAGACCTCCATTCCAGGACTCCTCACTATAGAGGATAGACCTCCATTCCAGGACTCATCACTATAGAGGATAGACCTCCATTCCAGGACTCCTCACTATAGAGGATAGACCTCCATTCCAGGACTCCTCACTATAGAAGGATAGACCTCCATTCCAGGACTCCTCACTATAGAGGATAGACCTCCATTCCAGGACTCCTCACTATAGAGGATAGACCTCCATTCCAGGACACCTCACTATAGAGGATAGACCTCCATTCCAGGACTCCTCACTATAGAGGATAGACCTCCATTCCAGGACACCTCACTATAGAGGATAGACCTCCATTCCAGGACACCTCACTATAGAGGATAGACCTCCATTCCAGGACTCATCACTATAGAGGATAGACCTCCATTCCAGGACTCCTCACTATAGAGGATAGACCTCCATTCCAGGACTCCTCACTATAGAGGATAGACCTCCATTCCAGGACTCCTCACTATAGAGGATAGACCTCCATTCCAGGACTCATCACTATAGAGGATAGACCTCCATTCCAGGACACCTCACTATAGAGGATAGACCTCCATTCCAGGACTCCCTCACTATAGAGGATAGACCTCCATTCCAGGACTCCTCACTATAGAGGATAGACCTCCATTCCAGGACCCCTCACTATAGAGGATAGACCTCCATTCCAGGACTCCTCACTATAGAGGATAGACCTCCATTCCAGGACTCCTCACTATATAAGGATAGACCTCCATTCCAGGACTCCTCACTATAGAGGATAGACCTCCATTCCAGGACCCCTCACTATAGAGGATAGACCTCCATTCCAGGACTCCTCACTATAGAGGATAGACCTCCATTCCAGGACTCCTCACTATATAGGATAGACCTCCATTCCAGGACTCCTCACTATAGAGGATAGACCTCCATTCCAGGACACCTCACTATAGAGGATAGACCTCCATTCCAGGACACATCACTATAGAGGATAGACCTCCATTCCAGGACACCTCACTATAGAGGATAGACCTCCATTCCAGGACACATCACTATAGAGGATAGACCTCCATTCCAGGACTCATCACTATAGAGGATAGACCTCCATTCCAGGACTCCTCACTATATAGGATAGACCTCCATTCCAGGACTCCTCACTATAGAGGATAGACCTCCATTCCAGGACACATCACTATAGAGGATAGACCTCCATTCCAGGACTCCTCACTATAGAGGATAGACCTCCATTCCAGGACTCCTCACTATATAGGATAGACCTCCATTCCAGGACTCCTCACTATAGAGGATAGACCTCCATTCCAGGACTCATCACTATAGAGGATAGACCTCCATTCCAGGACTCATCACTATAGAGGATAGACCTCCATTCCAGGACTCCTCACTATAGAGGATAGACCTCCATTCCAGGACTCCTCACTATAGAGGATAGACCTCCATTCCAGGACTCCTCACTATAGAGGATAGACCTCCATTCCAGGACTCCTCACTATAGAGGATAGACCTCCATTCCAGGACACATCACTATAGAGGATAGACCTCCATTCCAGGACACATCACTATAGAGGATAGACCTCCATTCCAGGACTCCTCACTATAGAGGATAGACCTCCATTCCAGGACTCCTCACTATAGAGGATAGACCTCCATTCCAGGACTCCTCACTATAGAGGATAGACCTCCATTCCAGGACACATCACTATAGAGGATAGACCTCCATTCCAGGACTCCTCACTATAGAGGATAGACCTCCATTCCAGGACTCATCACTATAGAGGATAGACCTCCATTCCAGGACACATCACTATAGAGGATAGACCTCCATTCCAGGACTCCTCACTATAGAGGATAGACCTCCATTCCAGGACACATCACTATAGAGGATAGACCTCCATTCCAGGACACATCACTATAGAGGATAGACCTCCATTCCAGGACTCCTCACTATAGAGGATAGACCTCCATTCCAGGACTCCTCACTATAGAGGATAGACCTCCATTCCAGGACTCCTCACTATAGAGGATAGACCTCCATTCCAGGACTCCTCACTATAGAGGATAGACCTCCATTCCAGGACACATCACTATAGAGGATAGACCTCCATTCCAGGACACCTCACTATAGAGGATAGACCTCCATTCCAGGACTCCTCACTATAGAGGATAGACCTCCATTCCAGGACACATCACTATAGAGGATAGACCTCCATTCCAGGACACCTCACTATAGAGGATAGACCTCCATTCCAGGACTCCTCACTATAGAGGATAGACCTCCATTCCAGGACTCCTCACTATAGAGGATAGACCTCCATTCCAGGAC
This sequence comes from Leptodactylus fallax, assembly GCA_947044405.1. Lineage (NCBI taxonomy): Eukaryota > Metazoa > Chordata > Amphibia > Anura > Leptodactylidae > Leptodactylus > Leptodactylus fallax. The sequence continues at coordinate 14,031 of CAMRHE010001046.1, read as the reverse complement.
TCCTCACTATAGAGGATAGACCTCCATTCCAGGACACATCACTATAGAGGATAGACCTCCATTCCAGGACACATCACTATAGAGGATAGACCTCCATTCCAGGACACCTCACTATAGAGGATAGACCTCCATTCCAGGACACATCACTATAGAGGATAGACCTCCATTCCAGGACACATCACTATAGAGGATAGACCTCCATTCCAGGACTCCTCACTATAGAGGATAGACCTCCATTCCAGGACTCATCACTATAGAGGATAGACCTCCATTCCAGGACACCTCACTATAGAGGATAGACCTCCATTCCAGGACTCATCACTATAGAGGATAGACCTCCATTCCAGGACACCTCACTATAGAGGATAGACCTCCATTCCAGGACACCTCACTATAGAGGATAGACCTCCATTCCAGGACACATCACTATAGAGGATAGACCTCCATTCCAGGACTCCTCACTATAGAGGATAGACCTCCATTCCAGGACTCCTCACTATAGAGGATAGACCTCCATTCCAGGACACATCACTATAGAGGATAGACCTCCATTCCAGGACACATCACTATAGAGGATAGACCTCCATTCCAGGACTCCTCACTATAGAGGATAGACCTCCATTCCAGGACACATCACTATAGAGGATAGACCTCCATTCCAGGACACCTCACTATAGAGGATAGACCTCCATTCCAGGACTCATCACTATAGAGGATAGACCTCCATTCCAGGACTCCTCACTATAGAGGATAGACCTCCATTCCAGGACTCCTCACTATAGAGGATAGACCTCCATTCCAGGACACATCACTATAGAGGATAGACCTCCATTCCAGGACTCCTCACTATAGAGGATAGACCTCCATTCCAGGACTCCTCACTATAGAGGATAGACCTCCATTCCAGGACTCATCACTATAGAGGATAGACCTCCATTCCAGGACTCATCACTATAGAGGATAGACCTCCATTCCAGGACACCTCACTATAGAGGATAGACCTCCATTCCAGGACTCCTCACTATAGAGGATAGACCTCCATTCCAGGACTCCTCACTATAGAGGATAGACCTCCATTCCAGGACTCCTCACTATAGAGGATAGACCTCCATTCCAGGACACATCACTATAGAGGATAGACCTCCATTCCAGGACTCCTCACTATAGAGGATAGACCTCCATTCCAGGACTCATCACTATAGAGGATAGACCTCCATTCCAGGACTCCTCACTATAGAGGATAGACCTCCATTCCAGGACTCATCACTATAGAGGATAGACCTCCATTCCAGGACACATCACTATAGAGGATAGACCTCCATTCCAGGACTCCTCACTATAGAGGATAGACCTCCATTCCAGGACACCTCACTATAGAGGATAGACCTCCATTCCAGGACTCCTCACTATAGAGGATAGACCTCCATTCCAGGACTCCTCACTATAGAGGATAGACCTCCATTCCAGGACTCCTCACTATAGAGGATAGACCTCCATTCCAGGACTCATCACTATAGAGGATAGACCTCCATTCCAGGACTCCTCACTATAGAGGATAGACCTCCATTCCAGGACACCTCACTATAGAGGATAGACCTCCATTCCAGGACACCTCACTATAGAGGATAGACCTCCATTCCAGGACTCCTCACTATAGAGGATAGACCTCCATTCCAGGACTCCTCACTATAGAGGATAGACCTCCATTCCAGGACTCCTCACTATAGAGGATAGACCTCCATTCCAGGACACCTCACTATAGAGGATAGACCTCCATTCCAGGACTCCTCACTATAGAGGATAGACCTCCATTCCAGGACTCCTCACTATAGAGGATAGACCTCCATTCCAGGACACATCACTATAGAGGATAGACCTCCATTCCAGGACACCTCACTATAGAGGATAGACCTCCATTCCAGGACTCCTCACTATAGAGGATAGACCTCCATTCCAGGACTCCTCACTATAGAGGATAGACCTCCATTCCAGGACACATCACTATAGAGGATAGACCTCCATTCCAGGACACCTCACTATAGAGGATAGACCTCCATTCCAGGACTCCTCACTATAGAGGATAGACCTCCATTCCAGGACTCATCACTATAGAGGATAGACCTCCATTCCAGGACTCCTCACTATAGAGGATAGACCTCCATTCCAGGACTCCTCACTATAGAGGATAGACCTCCATTCCAGGACACATCACTATAGAGGATAGACCTCCATTCCAGGACTCCTCACTATAGAGGATAGACCTCCATTCCAGGACACATCACTATAGAGGATAGACCTCCATTCCAGGACTCCTCACTATAGAGGATAGACCTCCATTCCAGGACTCATCACTATAGAGGATAGACCTCCATTCCAGGACACATCACTATAGAGGATAGACCTCCATTCCAGGACACCTCACTATAGAGGATAGACCTCCATTCCAGGACTCCTCACTATAGAGGATAGACCTCCATTCCAGGACACATCACTATAGAGGATAGACCTCCATTCCAGGACACATCACTATAGAGGATAGACCTCCATTCCAGGACTCATCACTATAGAGGATAGACCTCCATTCCAGGACACCTCACTATAGAGGATAGACCTCCATTCCAGGACACCTCACTATAGAGGATAGACCTCCATTCCAGGACTCCTCACTATAGAGGATAGACCTCCATTCCAGGACTCCTCACTATAGAGGATAGACCTCCATTCCAGGACTCCTCACTATAGAGGATAGACCTCCATTCCAGGACTCCTCACTATAGAGGATAGACCTCCATTCCAGGACACATCACTATAGAGGATAGACCTCCATTCCAGGACTCCTCACTATAGAGGATAGACCTCCATTCCAGGACACCTCACTATAGAGGATAGACCTCCATTCCAGGACACCTCACTATAGAGGATAGACCTCCATTCCAGGACTCCTCACTATAGAGGATAGACCTCCATTCCAGGACTCCTCACTATAGAGGATAGACCTCCATTCCAGGACTCATCACTATAGAGGATAGACCTCCATTCCAGGACTCCTCACTATAGAGGATAGACCTCCATTCCAGGACTCCTCACTATAGAGGATAGACCTCCATTCCAGGACACCTCACTATAGAGGATAGACCTCCATTCCAGGACACCTCACTATAGAGGATAGACCTCCATTCCAGGACTCCTCACTATAGAGGATAGACCTCCATTCCAGGACTCCTCACTATAGAGGATAGACCTCCATTCCAGGACTCATCACTATAGAGGATAGACCTCCATTCCAGGACTCCTCACTATAGAGGATAGACCTCCATTCCAGGACTCCTCACTATAGAGGATAGACCTCCATTCCAGGACACATCACTATAGAGGATAGACCTCCATTCCAGGACTCCTCACTATAGAGGATAGACCTCCATTCCAGGACTCCTCACTATAGAGGATAGACCTCCATTCCAGGACTCCTCACTATAGAGGATAGACCTCCATTCCAGGACTCCTCACTATAGAGGATAGACCTCCATTCCAGGACTCCTCACTATAGAGGATAGACCTCCATTCCAGGACTCCTCACTATAGAGGATAGACCTCCATTCCAGGACTCCTCACTATAGAGGATAGACCTCCATTCCAGGACACCTCACTATAGAGGATAGACCTCCATTCCAGGACTCCTCACTATAGAGGATAGACCTCCATTCCAGGACACATCACTATAGAGGATAGACCTCCATTCCAGGACTCCTCACTATAGAGGATAGACCTCCATTCCAGGACTCCTCACTATAGAGGATAGACCTCCATTCCAGGACTCCTCACTATAGAGGATAGACCTCCATTCCAGGACTCCTCACTATATATAGGATAGACCTCCATTCCAGGACTCCTCACTATAGAGGATAGACCTCCATTCCAGGACTCCTCACTATAGAGGATAGACCTCCATTCCAGGACTCATCACTATAGAGGATAGACCTCCATTCCAGGACTCCTCACTATAGAGGATAGACCTCCATTCCAGGACTCATCACTATAGAGGATAGACCTCCATTCCAGGACTCCTCACTATAGAGGATAGACCTCCATTCCAGGACTCCTCACTATAGAGGATAGACCTCCATTCCAGGACTCCTCACTATAGAGGATAGACCTCCATTCCAGGACTCCTCACTATAGAGGATAGACCTCCATTCCAGGACTCCTCACTATAGAGGATAGACCTCCATTCCAGGACTCCTCACTATATAGGATAGACCTCCATTCCAGGACTCCTCACTATAGAGGATAGACCTCCATTCCAGGACTCCTCACTATAGAGGATAGACCTCCATTCCAGGACTCCTCACTATAGAGGATAGACCTCCATTCCAGGACTCCTCACTATAGAGGATAGACCTCCATTCCAGGACTCATCACTATAGAGGATAGACCTCCATTCCAGGACTCCTCACTATAGAGGATAGACCTCCATTCCAGGACACATCACTATAGAGGATAGACCTCCATTCCAGGACTCCTCACTATAGAGGATAGACCTCCATTCCAGGACTCCTCACTATAGAGGATAGACCTCCATTCCAGGACTCCTCACTATAGAGGATAGACCTCCATTCCAGGACTCCTCACTATAGAGGATAGACCTCCATTCCAGGACTCCTCACTATAGAGGATAGACCTCCATTCCAGGACTCCTCACTATAGAGGATAGACCTCCATTCCAGGACTCCTCACTATAGAGGATAGACCTCCATTCCAGGACTCCTCACTATAGAGGATAGACCTCCATTCCAGGACTCCTCACTATAGAGGATAGACCTCCATTCCAGGACTCCTCACTATAGAGGATAGACCTCCATTCCAGGACTCCTCACTATAGAGGATAGACCTCCATTCCAGGACTCCTCACTATAGAGGATAGACCTCCATTCCAGGACTCCTCACTATAGAGGATAGACCTCCATTCCAGGACTCCTCACTATAGAGGATAGACCTCCATTCCAGGACTCCTCACTATAGAGGATAGACCTCCATTCCAGGACTCCTCACTATAGAGGATAGACCTCCATTCCAGGACTCCTCACTATAGAGGATAGACCTCCATTCCAGGACTCCTCACTATAGAGGATAGACCTCCATTCCAGGACTCCTCACTATAGAGGATAGACCTCCATTCCAGGACTCCTCACTATAGAGGATAGACCTCCATTCCAGGACTCCTCACTATAGAGGATAGACCTCCATTCCAGGACTCCTCACTATAGAGGATAGACCTCCATTCCAGGACTCCTCACTATAGAGGATAGACCTCCATTCCAGGACTCCTCACTATAGAGGATAGACCTCCATTCCAGGACTCCTCACTATAGAGGATAGACCTCCATTCCAGGACTCCTCACTATAGAGGATAGACCTCCATTCCAGGACTCCTCACTATAGAGGATAGACCTCCATTCCAGGACTCCTCACTATAGAGGATAGACCTCCATTCCAGGACTCCTCACTATAGAGGATAGACCTCCATTCCAGGACACATCACTATAGAGGATAGACCTCCATTCCAGGACACCTCACTATAGAGGATAGACCTCCATTCCAGGACACCTCACTATAGAGGATAGACCTCCATTCCAGGACTCCTCACTATAGAGGATAGACCTCCATTCCAGGACTCCTCACTATAGAGGATAGACCTCCATTCCAGGACTCCTCACTATAGAGGATAGACCTCCATTCCAGGACTCCTCACTATAGAGGATAGACCTCCATTCCAGGACTCCTCACTATAGAGGATAGACCTCCATTCCAGGACACCTCACTATAGAGGATAGACCTCCATTCCAGGACTCCTCACTATAGAGGATAGACCTCCATTCCAGGACTCCTCACTATAGAGGATAGACCTCCATTCCAGGACTCCTCACTATAGAGGATAGACCTCCATTCCAGGACTCCTCACTATAGAGGATAGACCTCCATTCCAGGACTCCTCACTATAGAGGATAGACCTCCATTCCAGGACTCCTCACTATAGAGGATAGACCTCCATTCCAGGACACCTCACTATAGAGGATAGACCTCCATTCCAGGACTCCTCACTATAGAGGATAGACCTCCATTCCAGGACTCCTCACTATAGAGGATAGACCTCCATTCCAGGACTCCTCACTATAGAGGATAGACCTCCATTCCAGGACTCCTCACTATAGAGGATAGACCTCCATTCCAGGACACATCACTATAGAGGATAGACCTCCATTCCAGGACACCTCACTATAGAGGATAGACCTCCATTCCAGGACTCCTCACTATAGAGGATAGACCTCCATTCCAGGACTCCTCACTATAGAGGATAGACCTCCATTCCAGGACACCTCACTATAGAGGATAGACCTCCATTCCAGGACTCCTCACTATAGAGGATAGACCTCCATTCCAGGACTCCTCACTATAGAGGATAGACCTCCATTCCAGGACTCATCACTATAGAGGATAGACCTCCATTCCAGGACTCCTCACTATAGAGGATAGACCTCCATTCCAGGACACCTCACTATAGAGGATAGACCTCCATTCCAGGACTCCTCACTATAGAGGATAGACCTCCATTCCAGGACTCCTCACTATAGAGGATAGACCTCCATTCCAGGACACATCACTATAGAGGATAGACCTCCATTCCAGGACTCCTCACTATAGAGGATAGACCTCCATTCCAGGACTCCTCACTATAGAGGATAGACCTCCATTCCAGGACACCTCACTATAGAGGATAGACCTCCATTCCAGGACTCCTCACTATAGAGGATAGACCTCCATTCCAGGACTCATCACTATAGAGGATAGACCTCCATTCCAGGACTCCTCACTATAGAGGATAGACCTCCATTCCAGGACACATCACTATAGAGGATAGACCTCCATTCCAGGACACATCACTATAGAGGATAGACCTCCATTCCAGGACTCCTCACTATAGAGGATAGACCTCCATTCCAGGACTCCTCACTATAGAGGATAGACCTCCATTCCAGGACTCCTCACTATAGAGGATAGACCTCCATTCCAGGACTCCTCACTATAGAGGATAGACCTCCATTCCAGGACTCCTCACTATAGAGGATAGACCTCCATTCCAGGACTCCTCACTATAGAGGATAGACCTCCATTCCAGGACTCCTCACTATAGAGGATAGACCTCCATTCCAGGACTCATCACTATAGAGGATAGACCTCCATTCCAGGACTCATCACTATAGAGGATAGACCTCCATTCCAGGACTCCTCACTATAGAGGATAGACCTCCATTCCAGGACACCTCACTATAGAGGATAGACCTCCATTCCAGGACTCCTCACTATAGAGGATAGACCTCCATTCCAGGACTCCTCACTATAGAGGATAGACCTCCATTCCAGGACTCCTCACTATAGAGGATAGACCTCCATTCCAGGACTCATCACTATAGAGGATAGACCTCCATTCCAGGACTCATCACTATAGAGGATAGACCTCCATTCCAGGACACCTCACTATAGAGGATAGACCTCCATTCCAGGACTCCTCACTATAGAGGATAGACCTCCATTCCAGGACTCCTCACTATAGAGGATAGACCTCCATTCCAGGACTCCTCACTATAGAGGATAGACCTCCATTCCAGGACTCCTCACTATAGAGGATAGACCTCCATTCCAGGACACCTCACTATAGAGGATAGACCTCCATTCCAGGACACCTCACTATAGAGGATAGACCTCCATTCCAGGACACCTCACTATAGAGGATAGACCTCCATTCCAGGACTCATCACTATAGAGGATAGACCTCCATTCCAGGACTCCTCACTATAGAGGATAGACCTCCATTCCAGGACACCTCACTATAGAGGATAGACCTCCATTCCAGGACACATCACTATAGAGGATAGACCTCCATTCCAGGGGCATCACTATAGGGATAGACCTCCATTCCAGGACTCCTCACTATAGAGGATAGACCTCCATTCCAGGACTCATCACTATAGAGGATAGACCTCCATTCCAGGACTCCTCACTATAGAGGATAGACCTCCATTCCAGGACTCCTCACTATATAGGATAGACCTCCATTCCAGGACTCCTCACTATAGAGGATAGACCTCCATTCCAGGACTCCTCACTATAGAGGATAGACCTCCATTCCAGGACACATCACTATAGAGGATAGACCTCCATTCCAGGACTCATCACTATAGAGGATAGACCTCCATTCCAGGACACCTCACTATAGAGGATAGACCTCCATTCCAGGACTCCTCACTATAGAGGATAGACCTCCATTCCAGGACTCCTCACTATAGAGGATAGACCTCCATTCCAGGACTCATCACTATAGAGGATAGACCTCCATTCCAGGACACCTCACTATAGAGGATAGACCTCCATTCCAGGACTCATCACTGTAGAGGATAGACCTCCATTCCAGGACTCATCACTATATAGGATAGACCTCCATTCCAGGACTCCTCACTATAGAGGATAGACCTCCATTCCAGGACTCATCACTATAGAGGATAGACCTCCATTCCAGGACTCCTCACTATAGAGGATAGACCTCCATTCCAGGACTCATCACTATAGAGGATAGACCTCCATTCCAGGACACATCACTATAGAGGATAGACCTCCATTCCAGGACTCCTCACTATAGAGGATAGACCTCCATTCCAGGACACATCACTATAGAGGATAGACCTCCATTCCAGGACACCTCACTATAGAGGATAGACCTCCATTCCAGGACTCCTCACTATAGAGGATAGACCTCCATTCCAGGACACCTCACTATAGAGGATAGACCTCCATTCCAGGACTCATCACTATAGAGGATAGACCTCCATTCCAGGACTCATCACTATAGAGGATAGACCTCCATTCCAGGACTCCTCACTATAGAGAGGATAGACCTCCATTCCAGGACTCCTCACTATAGAGGATAGACCTCCATTCCAGGACACATCACTATAGAGGATAGACCTCCATTCCAGGACACATCACTATAGAGGATAGACCTCCATTCCAGGACTCCTCACTATAGAGGATAGACCTCCATTCCAGGACTCCTCACTATAGAGGATAGACCTCCATTCCAGGACACCTCACTATAGAGGATAGACCTCCATTCCAGGACACCTCACTATAGAGGATAGACCTCCATTCCAGGACTCCTCACTATAGAGGATAGACCTCCATTCCAGGACACATCACTATAGAGGATAGACCTCCATTCCAGGACTCATCACTATAGAGGATAGACCTCCATTCCAGGACTCCTCACTATAGAGGATAGACCTCCATTCCAGGACTCCTCACTATAGAGGATAGACCTCCATTCCAGGACACATCACTATAGAGGATAGACCTCCATTCCAGGACACCTCACTATAGAGGATAGACCTCCATTCCAGGACACATCACTATAGAGGATAGACCTCCATTCCAGGACTCCTCACTATAGAGGATAGACCTCCATTCCAGGACTCCTCACTATAGAGGATAGACCTCCATTCCAGGACTCATCACTATAGAGGATAGACCTCCATTCCAGGACTCCTCACTATAGAGGATAGACCTCCATTCCAGGACACCTCACTATAGAGGATAGACCTCCATTCCAGGACTCCTCACTATAGAGGATAGACCTCCATTCCAGGACTCATCACTATAGAGGATAGACCTCCATTCCAGGACTCATCACTATAGAGGATAGACCTCCATTCCAGGACACATCACTATAGAGGATAGACCTCCATTCCAGGACTCCTCACTATAGAGGATAGACCTCCATTCCAGGACTCATCACTATAGAGGATAGACCTCCATTCCAGGACTCCTCACTATAGAGGATAGACCTCCATTCCAGGACTCCTCACTATAGAGGATAGACCTCCATTCCAGGACTCCTCACTATAGAGGATAGACCTCCATTCCAGGACACATCACTATAGAGGATAGACCTCCATTCCAGGACACCTCACTATAGAGGATAGACCTCCATTCCAGGACTCCTCACTATAGAGGATAGACCTCCATTCCAGGACTCATCACTATAGAGGATAGACCTCCATTCCAGGACTCCTCACTATAGAGGATAGACCTCCATTCCAGGACACATCACTATAGAGGATAGACCTCCATTCCAGGACACCTCACTATAGAGGATAGACCTCCATTCCAGGACACATCACTATAGAGGATAGACCTCCATTCCAGGACACCTCACTATAGAGGATAGACCTCCATTCCAGGACTCCATCACTATAGAGGATAGACCTCCATTCCAGGACTCCTCACTATAGAGGATAGACCTCCATTCCAGGACTCCTCACTATAGAGGATAGACCTCCATTCCAGGACTCATCACTATAGAGGATAGACCTCCATTCCAGGACTCCTCACTATAGAGGATAGACCTCCATTCCAGGACACATCACTATAGAAGGATAGACCTCCATTCCAGGACTCCTCACTATAGAGGATAGACCTCCATTCCAGGACACCTCACTATAGAGGATAGACCTCCATTCCAGGACACATCACTATAGAGGATAGACCTCCATTCCAGGACTCCTCACTATAGAGGATAGACCTCCATTCCAGGACACCTCACTATAGAGGATAGACCTCCATTCCAGGACTCCTCACTATAGAGGATAGACCTCCATTCCAGGACACATCACTATAGAGGATAGACCTCCATTCCAGGACACATCACTATAGAGGATAGACCTCCATTCCAGGACTCCTCACTATAGAGGATAGACCTCCATTCCAGGACACATCACTATAGAGGATAGACCTCCATTCCAGGACACATCACTATAGAGGATAGACCTCCATTCCAGGACTCCTCACTATAGAGGATAGACCTCCATTCCAGGACACCTCACTATAGAGGATAGACCTCCATTCCAGGACACATCACTATAGAGGATAGACCTCCATTCCAGGACTCATCACTATAGAGGATAGACCTCCATTCCAGGACACATCACTATAGAGGATAGACCTCCATTCCAGGACTCCTCACTATAGAGGATAGACCTCCATTCCAGGACTCCTCACTATAGAGGATAGACCTCCATTCCAGGACTCCTCACTATAGAGGATAGACCTCCATTCCAGGACACCTCACTATAGAGGATAGACCTCCATTCCAGGACACCTCACTATAGAGGATAGACCTCCATTCCAGGACACATCACTATAGAGGATAGACCTCCATTCCAGGACACATCACTATAGAGGATAGACCTCCATTCCAGGACTCCTCACTATAGAGGATAGACCTCCATTCCAGGACACCTCACTATAGAGGATAGACCTCCATTCCAGGACTCCTCACTATAGAGGATAGACCTCCATTCCAGGACTCATCACTATAGAGGATAGACCTCCATTCCAGGACTCCTCACTATAGAGGATAGACCTCCATTCCAGGACTCCTCACTATAGAGGATAGACCTCCATTCCAGGACTCCTCACTATAGAGGATAGACCTCCATTCCAGGACTCCTCACTATAGAGGATAGACCTCCATTCCAGGACTCATCACTATAGAGGATAGACCTCCATTCCAGGACACATCACTATAGAGGATAGACCTCCATTCCAGGACACATCACTATAGAGGATAGACCTCCATTCCAGGACTCCTCACTATAGAGGATAGACCTCCATTCCAGGACACATCACTATAGAGGATAGACCTCCATTCCAGGACACATCACTATAGAGGATAGACCTCCATTCCAGGACTCATCACTATAGAGGATAGACCTCCATTCCAGGACTCCTCACTATAGAGGATAGACCTCCATTCCAGGACTCCTCACTATAGAGGATAGACCTCCATTCCAGGACTCCTCACTATAGAGGATAGACCTCCATTCCAGGACTCCTCACTATAGAGGATAGACCTCCATTCCAGGACTCCTCACTATAGAGGATAGACCTCCATTCCAGGACTCATCACTATAGAGGATAGACCTCCATTCCAGGACTCCTCACTATAGAGGATAGACCTCCATTCCAGGACTCCTCACTATAGAGGATAGACCTCCATTCCAGGACACCTCACTATAGAGGATAGACCTCCATTCCAGGACACATCACTATAGAGGATAGACCTCCATTCCAGGACTCCTCACTATAGAGGATAGACCTCCATTCCAGGACTCATCACTATAGAGGATAGACCTCCATTCCAGGACTCATCACTATAGAGGATAGACCTCCATTCCAGGACTCCTCACTATAGAGGATAGACCTCCATTCCAGGACTCCTCACTATAGAGGATAGACCTCCATTCCAGGACTCCTCACTATAGAGGATAGACCTCCATTCCAGGACTCCTCACTATAGAGGATAGACCTCCATTCCAGGACACCTCACTATAGAGGATAGACCTCCATTCCAGGACTCCTCACTATAGAGGATAGACCTCCATTCCAGGACTCCTCACTATAGAGGATAGACCTCCATTCCAGGACTCCTCACTATAGAGGATAGACCTCCATTCCAGGACTCCTCACTATAGAGGATAGACCTCCATTCCAGGACTCCTCACTATAGAGGATAGACCTCCATTCCAGGACTCCTCACTATAGAGGATAGACCTCCATTCCAGGACACATCACTATAGAGGATAGACCTCCATTCCAGGACTCATCACTATAGAGGATAGACCTCCATTCCAGGACACCTCACTATAGAGGATAGACCTCCATTCCAGGACTCCTCACTATAGAGGATAGACCTCCATTCCAGGACACATCACTATAGAGGATAGACCTCCATTCCAGGACTCATCACTATAGAGGATAGACCTCCATTCCAGGACACATCACTATAGAGGATAGACCTCCATTCCAGGACTCCTCACTATAGAGGATAGACCTCCATTCCAGGACTCCTCACTATAGAGGATAGACCTCCATTCCAGGACTCCTCACTATAGAGGATAGACCTCCATTCCAGGACTCCTCACTATAGAGGATAGACCTCCATTCCAGGACTCCTCACTATAGAGGATAGACCTCCATTCCAGGACTCATCACTATAGAGGATAGACCTCCATTCCAGGACACCTCACTATAGAGGATAGACCTCCATTCCAGGACTCCTCACTATAGAGGATAGACCTCCATTCCAGGACACCTCACTATAGAGGATAGACCTCCATTCCAGGACTCCTCACTATAGAGGATAGACCTCCATTCCAGGACACCTCACTATAGAGGATAGACCTCCATTCCAGGACTCATCACTATAGAGGATAGACCTCCATTCCAGGACACCTCACTATAGAGGATAGACCTCCATTCCAGGACACCTCACTATAGAGGATAGACCTCCATTCCAGGACACCTCACTATAGAGGATAGACCTCCATTCCAGGACTCATCACTATAGAGGATAGACCTCCATTCCAGGACTCCTCACTATAGAGGATAGACCTCCATTCCAGGACTCCTCACTATAGAGGATAGACCTCCATTCCAGGACACCTCACTATAGAGGATAGACCTCCATTCCAGGACTCCTCACTATAGAGGATAGACCTCCATTCCAGGACTCATCACTATAGGGATAGACCTCCATTCCAGGACTCCTCACTATAGAGGATAGACCTCCATTCCAGGACACCTCACTATAGAGGATAGACCTCCATTCCAGGACTCCTCACTATAGAGGATAGACCTCCATTCCAGGACACATCACTATAGAGGATAGACCTCCATTCCAGGACACATCACTATAGAGGATAGACCTCCATTCCAGGACACATCACTATAGAGGATAGACCTCCATTCCAGGACTCCTCACTATAGAGGATAGACCTCCATTCCAGGACTCCTCACTATAGAAGGATAGACCTCCATTCCAGGACTCCTCACTATAGAGGATAGACCTCCATTCCAGGACTCATCACTATAGAGGATAGACCTCCATTCCAGGACTCCTCACTATAGAGGATAGACCTCCAT